>PPHD01019580.1:0-14026 GCA_002909625.1 Bambusicola thoracicus
GCAAAGGTAGGCAGTGAGAAGACACTATTATTTTAAGTGATGAGTTAAAACTCTATTGATTGGAACAGTTGTAATTGATTTCTAGAATCATCACAACCTCTAATTCATTTCTGCATTTGCAACTGATTATACTATGTACTTAAAAGGAAAAAAATGAGAAAAGAAAAAAGAACTTGCATTGCTGATTTTTACTCTGGTGGAAAAATTAAGGAAACAAAACTTGTTTACTAAGACATACAGTTTGAGGTTAAGTTACTAATCATTCAGAGATAGTAAACAGTTTTCCAAAGAATCAACAAAAAACTTATTCAGACTGCTGGAAAGGAAGCATAGCCTTGCTGACTGGTTTTGGATACTGGTTCTGTATGACATCTACATACAGAATTATAAAGGCCTCTGCCTGTATTGATGTAGACATTTCAAGTACTGAATAACTGAATACTTTGATTTAAAAACTGCAGAAATTGGTCGATGGAATGCTCTTGGTCTGCAGATTGAGAGCAAGAAATTTGCATTTCATTCCAAAAACTTACTGGAAAGATTCGATAACTGTAGAATTTACAGTGCTACTTTGCATTGCAGACTTTCAAATCACTTAATGTTGTGAAGTTTGATGTTGGAGTTACAGTAAAACCAAAGCTTCTTCAGTGGACAAACTCGCCTTATGAGTAGAAAGTTTCAACTATTACTCTTTTTGAGAAAACATCACCAGCAATTATATATTTTAGAGATATGGACAGAAAACAATTATGCTTCATGCTATTACCTTTTCATAATGAAGGTGTACTCTGTGCAACTGAGTACTGCATTCTTTTGGCAAAATGGGGAAAAATATTTTAGTATTGGAATAATAGTTTAATCAGGTTAGCAATTTATTTACATATGCTTCTGTTTGTGATCATATAGGGTGGCAGTGCATATTCTGATCTGTTGTTCTTAGACTCAATTTGGTCTTAAATGACTTTTATTTCAGACTTGTTTTCCATTTATTACCTATATACAGTGTGTACTTATTCCCTTATGATCAGTTTTACTGCCTCAATTCAGTGAAATTTTGCAGTAAATTCAGTTGGATCAGAAAAGGCAGCTCCAGTTCAACTTAAAGTTTGATTGCCATTGTCCACAGCAAAGGCTTGTCTGTCTTGATGGTCACAGTCCCAGAGTTGTCATAGGTATTGGAAGTACTGACAAGCATTCCGAACTTCAACACCTGGTTAGCTACAAAAAGAAAGAAAGAGGCTTGTTTAATGGTACTGTTGAAACAAAAGCATTTATGAATGGGCATTTGCTAGTCCCACAAAGAAGTCCCATATAAAACAGCTGAGTAAATCTAACCTAGATAAAAAAAAATAAATTAATTATAAAAAAAATTGCTGTAGTAAATACCAGTTAGTTAGAAAATTAAAAACTCCAAGAACTTTCTTTCTTTCAGTCTGCAAAACAAACTAAATGACAGGTGACAGGTGGTGATCAAGAAGTGTGCAATGCAATATATAGTTATTTTCTGGGTTTGGACAGAAGATAAATATTCCAATTGTGATCATGAAGGTGGGCTATAATAAACTCATGTACCATAATGCAGTCATGCAATGAACAATATACTGTCCACCAGTTGCTGTAAATTACACAGGGGGAGTTGATGGATGTCTTAAAAATGAGGAACAGTCAGAAAAAAAGGCGGGCCATAGAATGTATTTGGTGTCCCATGCTAAATCTGCAGTTGCTTCTCCTCATTCCTTCTCCCACACATTAAGAGCCTGAAATGCACTGAAGAAATGGCTTCATCTGCTAGCTATATGATTGGAAGGAGAGAATAACATCTGAGTTTCACTTCTGTTGTAAACAGAAGATTCCTACCATCTGAATATCCTGGGAGTTTGTAGCATAACTGCAATGCAGTACAGAAGATTAAGAAGGAAAAAAACAAGTTGTACTGTACTCAATAATCATGCAACTAAAATAAATCTGCTATATCTTGTCAGGATGATTTTGGACACACAACAGTGCTAGACAGGGTCCTCGAAAAATGGCAGGACAAAGGAGTTGTGGTGTTTACCTCTGGAAGAGAGAGCAGAGGCTGATTAGGCAGTGCCTTGCTACAAGTGGTGCATGGGGTGAGGTTGCCAGAAAAGCCGGATTTTGCACCTCAGAGGTAAGCAGATAATTTAAGGAAGATGAAGTAACACATGGGGAGAGTTCCCTGTGTAAAAATACTCCCCAGACACACCTGTTCTAAATCCCGCCTGGAAACATCCATAACTTGATACTTGTTTTCAAATATTTGTTGACAGACTCACTTTTTTTAGTGTGTATTTTGAACAGAGGGAAATCCTAAAACAGTATGAATCAACTTTTACCTTTCTTTTGTATAAACCAACTCATTTTGTATAATTCATTGCTACTTGCTCAAGACTATCAGAATAGTTCTTACCATTTTGGGTTTGCATCTGAAATAATGGCTTTGTAGAAGGCAAGTATTAAGAACAACATGGCAGCTTAATGAAACCAAATTAAAGCAGTATTTCCTCATGCATAAAATGAAGCAAAAATCTTCTTTGCTTTTTTAAATAATAAGTTCTTGCCCAGTAGGTGGAGATCTTTAGCTTTGTCTCGGATTTTTTTTTGCACATGGATCAGTTTGAAATGCTGAAGTGAAAAATGCAAAGACTATTAAAATAGTACTGTTAATTCACATGGCTCAAATGGACAAATTCCAATTACTTAGTTGCACAACCAGGGGACTTTTCCACTAACACAGTTAAAAACGCATGCTTTCTATGCAATGTGTTTAAGCCAGTAAAGGAGATAACAGGATGTACATACATACTGCTTCCAGGAAAATTTCCTACTGTGTCAGGCAATATGATGTAAAGTTTACAAGGTCAAAAAAGTGAAAAGTTCTACCAGTTCATTCTTGATCCTTTCCTTTTCTTTTTTAATAGCTTTTAATATGCTCTGTTAAGTTCTAGCAAGAGCTCATGCCTTGGAGAAAACCCATTCAACAAAGCCATTCTCACTGTTGATTTTATTTTTCTGAAATGTCTTCCAAAGAAAACAACCTTTTTGCTGTCTTTTATTTAGTATTTATAGTTTTGACAGGTAACAGAACTGATGTTAAAAAGGATTTCAATTTGCAATTTTTATAAAATTTCAATCTGCAAAAGACCTGGAATGTTTACAATTCTGTAATTAAAGAATTTTTACTTTGGGTTGTTGAAAACTTTAAGATAAATAGTGATTTTTCTTTTTTTTTCTTCTTTTTTTTTTTCTCACAAGAGAATTCAAGGGCTGATTTAGATGAAAACAGGTGATTCAGCAAAGATGACAGTCCCCTCCAGATCCCAGCAGCACTAAGACCCCTTTTCACTTAAAGTTTGTCTTAGTGATTTGGTTCCAAAAGAACTGTGTTTACGGATAATAAACAGTGAGAAAAATATTCTACCCAGCTCTTCTGGGATAGCTCTGCTATTTTTCATTGCTCTCCATTCATAAAGTCAGTGTGTCTCTGTGGCACTGGGTCTAGGTGGTTGTGCCTTGAGGGAGAGCAGTGGGGGTTACACGAGAACATAACCGAGTCATAGCTCTACAGTGAGCTTATGAAGTGTGACTGCTCTGGAGTTTAGAAATAATAGTAAAAAAACAACACTAAAAAAATTCCATTACGAAAAATCTGAAGCCTAAAATTACATTTATAAAATCCTTATCAAGATTATATCTCTAGAGCAGTTGTGAGTTTTATTTTTCTGCTGGAAGTGCTAAAAATAAATGAGACCCAAGGTTGCTGCCAGCTGACGTGCCCACTGCTGCACTGCATACTTTCAGCCTGTAAAATGAGCAAACAGACTTCAGTTGCAGCTGCATTTGGCCTCCTTGTACCATCAGTTGCTGCAAAAACACTAACTCCCAGTGTCACGTTACTCCTCAATAACTGTGTTCATGGTCTAGTGGTTGTAATGACTTGTAGTTATTATTCAAATGACTGCATTGTGTTATTTAAGGTACTTACAACAGAAGAGAACTTATATTAAGATTGAATACATATCTTACAAGCTGCACTTAAGCAGAGCTTGAGGGAGGCATATACAGAGAAGAAATTTCTTCGTACACATATGTGGCAAAAGCAAACCATGTCATTATTTTGAAAGGCTTAATTGAACGAGTAAGCCCTCTGGTTATGCCTACATTTGTAAGAGAATCATGGAGGATTTAGGGATACTGAGGGTCAACTACTGGCCCGTTGGAAAGAGTTCACAAGAGGCAAGTCCTTCCTTACCCAGGAGCAGATTTGGTGATGGCAGTGGATTTGCTGTGAGAAGGGCAGAACAGCCATGCCTGGTGTCTTTATCCAACGACAATGAATCAAATGGAAGCCTCCTGGAACTCTCTAGCTGTCAGTAACAAAAGGGTCCCCATTCTATGGGATTTCAGCAACAGCTCAGAGCTTTACTGAAGTGACTACTGATGAGCATATCATACTGCAATAGCTACACTATACTGCCTTTTCTCAGCTGTGTAGCTCATTTACTTCCTGAAATATGTGTATTGCATACATAAATATATATGTATATGTATGTATACTGCACATATAAAGTCACATCTTGCTGATTTCCATCACTCAAAATAGAAATAGACATACTCCTGGCATGGATGTTTGGAATATCAAAATAATTAAACACAATAAACAAATATAATTAAATATTAATTATCAGCCTTATTACAAGCAACGTAATTCTTTCCCCTAAGCAAATGTTGCAACAAAATGATAGGAAATTAAGATCCATAAGCTAAAACACAAGTTAAATATTGAATTACTATTTAGTATCCTATTACAGTTAATCTGGAGAGGACTTCCCTTAAGGTCTGTGTTAGGAGCAAAAATTTTCATTTAAATTGAAAGTATTAGTAATGCATGTGCTTAAAAAATATATATTTGATAGCCTGATGTTCCTTTAATTTATCCTTCTTTTACACCTGTCATTATTCTGACTTCACTGAAGTCAGTCTTGGTTTACATGAATGTATACAGAGGAAAAAAATGGGTCCTTGATCTCTGTGCAGTGGGAACTGCAGAATGGGAAGTTGCAAATAGCTGGAATTTACAATAAAGCATGAACTGTTTTCAGTACTGATACTACACAGAAGTGCCTCAAAGGCTGGCTGGGTCTGCTTGGAGGGGACAGGATCACACAGAGTTTGGAGTAAGTAGGGATTGCATTTGGCAATTTTTACAAGTGCTATAACTTTTGGTAGCTGTTTGTGCAGTACACAGCAGTATTTTTGTAATCTCACCAGACCCATATGAGCAAGCTCACAAAAGAAAGATGTGGCCCCATCTTGCCCAGGTTCAGGGGAACTGGGTATCCCTGGTCCAGGTGCTGGTGAAAGATGTCAGCTAGGGGCCCTCCAGCAGAGTGCCTAGCTACATGCTGGTGGAAGTGCAGGAGATGACAGTGAAAGCTATCAAGGCTTAACTATGTCATTTATAAAGAGAAAGCATGTTAATGGAATGGCATGTTCTACCCTGGATAGAAACCACCCATGTTGGGTGTGCCTTCAGAAATGCAAATGGATGTTAGAAGTTTCCACATTTATTTCCAGCAGAATCCTCCAGCTTTGTAATCATGACACTGTGGGAATAGCTGGAACTCCTATTGTCACATCCGCTGCTTGGGAGCAATTAAGAATGAGAAGATGATAAAAATGAAGGTAAGAAATAGAGAGCTTCTATAGTAGCGTCACTGCTGTAACTGCTGCTTCCCCCAAACCAACAGGAATCATTAGCTGCAGAAAGTCTCCATGGCCTATTATCAGTATTTTAGCACTACTAACAAGATGTGCTCCAGTGTTCATTCAAAATCAGACTTCAGATACTTAACATAATTGAAGTGGCCCAGAAAGTCTGATGTCGAAACTGTATGAACTATTTGCAGTAGCATCTTTCCAATCTTGACATGATAAAGCTGTACCAGTCCTGCACAAGTAAAAGTGACTTACTGTCACAGTTCAGCCTGGTTCAGTCTTGTGTCTGTGACAGGGGACCAAAGAGACCCATGGATCCATGCCTTGGGAAGTGTGGGGAGGGAAAGGGAAAAGGTAGAGAAGTGGGCCTAGGAACTACAGGAAAAAAATTAGTTTACTAAATATAGCAGCTGAATGTGAGATAATAAAATATAATACAATATGATTGGAATTGAAGCTAATAGATAAAATGAGAGAGTTTCTGAAACTGAAGTTCTTACTCTAGTTCTATAGGCTGCTGCCCCCACCTCCTCAAACTGGGCATGTGCAGAAGGAGGATACACACAGTTTACTGGCTCCACAAGCCCCAAGGCAGTGGGGCACAGCAGGGAGCAGGGGCAGCCTGGTGTTCAGTGCAAGAAGCAGTGTCTCTTGGATCTTGGGCACTACATGGCAAATAAATGACTCACATCAAATTAATCCCTGACAAATAATTTCATTATGCAAGCTTTAATAGCAAATGACACTGTTTCCTAAAAGAGTTTTATGGAAACATGATATTACATTTACCTGGAAAAATAAAAAGAACAAACAAGAGTATTCATCCTTATGCGCAAAAAGCACCATCAATAAAGCAGCTATGCCTTTGTCTGAAACATTTCTGTGGGAGTGGGTAATTACTATTTCAAAACCTACCCTGATCAGCCACTGACATCTTACAAGGCACATGCTCAACTGCTTGCTCTCCCTGACAACTGAGCACAGGTGACCAACCAATGAACTCTATTATACTTCTAATAGAAAAGTGATTCCACTTATCCTTGCCTTCCTGGCAGCACTGCTTCCTTTCAATGCATAGAGAAGGATCTGTAGGAATAGCATCTGTAATGAAGTCATTAGTATCCCTGTGGATTACTTAGAATTTTAGACCAGTTTGCTTTCTTCAGGAAAAGAGAACTGGACATGGATAATATCACACCGAGGATGGAGCCAGAGAATTATTTCTGTTGTAAAATGTCCCCTAGGTATGCATACAAACAACTAAGTGTTTTTATTTTTAATTTTATTCCTTTGTCTTTTTGTTAAACAAATAATTGACATGTTTACTAACACCCTGTGTACCTCTGATGTCTATAATGCCATTACTGATATTCATTAATTCTATTCCATTTATCCTCAAGCTTATACGGTAAACATGCAACATGTGTTAATGTTCATGGAGCTGCGGCTACTCTGAGCACACTCACAGGCAACCCAGCGCAGGGCATGTGCCTGAGACAGAACATGAAATCCAAGAGGAGACAGCAAAATTCTGTTCTCAGTTCAGCTACTGGGTTGGATCAGACTTCTTCCCTGCCCTCAGAAAAATTAAGGATTTCATTGAAATTGTGTCTTTGCCCACTGTGTCTTTGCAATCTTCTAAGTCACAGTGGCAGCTTTTTTATTTTCCCCCTCCTTTCCAACAAAAATGTAACTTATCATGACACAGCAAAACCTCCTTTTAGCCCCAAATAACTGCTGCTTCTCCTTTACCCTGCAACAGAGCCCTTGGCTCCAGGAAGGCTGCAGAAGTGGTGTCTGCCACATGCACGAATCTATCAGGTGTGTTTGAAAGAAGCTCATGTAAAGGTCTTCAGTTTGATTTTACAGACTGTTTTTGGATACAAGTCTCAGGCTTGTGGTCGATACTGCAACTACAAACAGCTTCTATTGAGAGGTTTGTCCCCATAATTAAAAAAAGAAGATGCATTATTGAAAACAAGTTCTAAGTCTCAACTACCAGAGACTTCGAGTGGAAAACTGTCTGCTGAGGATCCTTGAGCTAGTTGTGCTCTCTGAAACAGTTTGACTGATTTCCAGTAATGATTTCCAATAAAAACAGTGCCCTCAGTCTTGCTCTGCTTCCTCCTCCTGACCTCCGCAAAGCCTTTTTTCTCCTCCCTCCCCACTTTTACCAGTTGGCTAGTAGTTCATCGTCTGTGTTCAGAAATGGTGCACACACTTCCAAGCCCTGGGACTACTGAGGTTTCAGTACTTTGGAGTGTTTTTTCCTTTGCTGTCTCTCCCCTAGCAATGCTGCCTCAGCAGGCTGGACCATGCTCTCTGCCTTGGTGGTGTGAAGCAAAGTTTTCTGTATGGATCATGCAGCCCCGTGTTAGGCATTGCTCAGAACAGACGACATAAGCTCTTGACTCTCAAAGGCAGAGGCCAAGTGTACACTAAATTAATGCAGGGCACTGGGCAAAGCCATGTTTAACACAGTTGATTCAATTCAATTCAACTTTTAAGCACGCTGATGCAGATGTATTGCAACACTCTCACTGTGGCACAACAATGCAGTCAGTAGGCTCTCACATTTTACTGTATGGAGAGCATGACTTTGGCATTTAACTTAATGACAACACACTGCAAGAAATGTGAAGGTAATTACAAATCCAGGAGTCACAAGTAAAATAAAGGGCTCAGCCAAGTGCATTGTAACTCTCCTGCTTCTGCCAATAGCAAACAATTTCTAGCACTTGGGGCTGAAAGACCTTGACAGCTGCAATTGCCAGGGAAGGAAATATACTCTCAGGAAGACTTTCTTCAGGCTACAGTGAGCTTCTGTAAGATAAATCAGATTTATAGTCCAGAACATTCCTATAGTCACCTGATAGTACTGTCATATTTGAACACTCGTCATTCCACACTAATTGTCAGTGTCTAAGGGATGTTGTAGGAGAATCATTTCTATCAATTGCTAAGACCTTATAAATTTTATTTTGAATTCAAAATCAGGCTTATTAAATATGATTGGATCTTAGTTGACATTGGCCATTTGACATACTCAGCATTCTCCACTCCTGTTTAGTAGTCACTTTTCAGAGTATATGATACCTGACAGAATTTCACTGTGTATTAACTATCTGTCTGATTGTTTGAAACCACAAGATTGAAAGTACTTTTCTACTTTGCAAATAGGGAAAATTCTACTGAAAGCAAAATTACCTCACGTGAAAAGCAAATTTTGCTAAAAGTCACTTCAGAAACATTTCTGTCAGTTCTCGAAACAATAAAAGCTCCATGTCCTCTTAAGTTCACATTTTTCTTAAGAATACCTGAAGGATGAAAGAATAGTGCTATAAGAGGTTTCTGGTTAACTCTTCCATCTACAGCATAGCAGTACTGCTTTTCAGAGGTGCAGCTTAAATGCTAGAAAAGGAAACAAGCAGATTAAAAAAAAAAAACCACAAAAAACGGAGTAACTTTCTATCTTGAGTAGAGTCATAGCTGTAAAGTTTTATTTCTCATATTACTTTGAAATCTGCTTTAGCTAGTTATGTTTGCTTAAAATTGAAAAGAATCCTGACAACATGACTTTTTACATGCAAACAAAGCAGATCAATAATAAAGCAAGTAACTATTTCCAAATTATAAGCATTCATTTAACTACTAGTAAGAGGTTTCATGTCAATAGTTTCAACAAGTTTGCTGCAGAATGCATTAAAAGATGGATCTAACTATCACTTGTGCTCATAGTAAAAATGTTTAACAGCTCTAACCTTTTGAGTTCTACAGTCGCCTATACTAAATATTCTACAGCATGCAAATAAAAATCGCTGTGATACCTCCTTTATGCGCTTATGATGAAAGCAGAAATACCAAAGAATATGCTGAAACATTTGAAGATCAACCTTGGGATATTCTAATTAGAATAGACACTTTTCACAATTATCCAAGTACAGAAGTCTCAAAGCAACTCCATTTCACCTCTTGGAAGATGTGGAGATAGGCTCATACTCTTCTTAGTACCATTACATATCACTACAAAACACCAGTGACATCAGAAGACCCAGCATGTCTCCAAGGAAATCCTCAAAAACCAAAGTTTGTCTCAGGCAAGCTTTGGGCACATCAGGCTTGGTGATCACTGAAAGTGATATACCAATTTTGTAACTAAAGGCATGTTCACCTACCAAAAGGCTCAGCTACTGTAGAATAAGCAGGACAGCTCTTCTAGTAAGAAGCAGTCTTCTTTTAAGAATAATCAAAATTTCACATACAAGCTCACTGCAATCCAGATCGTATGAGACCAATGGCAACAATTTGCAGTGGTGCTCTACGTCAGGCAGGAAAAAAGTCTGGCAAGAGCCTTATTGAAGGGTAGGTTTGGAAAACACAAGGTGAAACATCAACATTTCTAGGGAGAAGTGGAGAATTTGTGCAAGTTCTGTATAGAAATGACACAGAGAAGTTCTGCAGCATAGAGGTCTGCGTGTGGCAAGATGTATTGTGTCATGAGGAGGAATGACATCTTGATGATACAGATTTTGAAGTACGGGGTCGTTTATAGGTATGTAAGTAGAAAAGGGATTAATAAAGTGCCAAGCCTAAAAGCTGTGAACAAAACTGTAGTTGTATGACTTCTAACACCACCACTGGCCAGGCAGATGAATCTCTGCTTGCTGCTTTGAAAAGGTACTCATAGTCACAGGGTTCTTGGGCAAAGCACAGAACATTTGAGGAGGCAGGCAGAAAGCTCTTATGTAAACCTGATGTCAGTCAGACACAAAAGGGTGCCCTACATGGGACACATACACACAGACATGCACGCTCTATACTGGAAGCAGGATGAGGGCTTACAAACAATGCTGTAGAACAGAAAGAGCCTCACTCTTCAACAGCTGAGTGCAGAAAAGCTGTGCTCAAACCTGTCATTTTGAGAGAGAGGAGGGACACAGCTGGAGATCTAGCAACAGAAGAAAAGTCCCTTGGAGAGGCCTATCTTACTACAACACTCTAAATTCACTGCATGCAGCTTTCTGGCTAATCACAGGTAAACTGTTTAGAATTTTCCCTTGAATCACTGACTTCAAAAGGCATGGGTTGCTGAGCACTGCGCAGAGAAAGCTCCTGTAACTTGGAGAAGACAGACTGGGCAATATCACTGATGTAGTCAATGTGTCACTTCCTTCCTCTGGCTGCTATTAATGGTGAGGAGAGGAGCTCTGTTTCCTGGACTGATGGACATGGTTGTGGCCCTAGAGGCATGCATTATATACAGCACAGTGTGAACACATGCATGAGAAACTGGCAGGTGGAAGCAGCTCTGGGAAACTCGTTATTGCCTAGTTTGCTTGTTCCTGAGCTCCTCCAGCTTGCACAATCTGTAGAGCCACTGTGAAGGCAGCTTTAGAATTGGCTCACTTGACGGAAAAAGCTGCTCTCCTCGACGTATGTGATGTAAAGCAATGTGACAGTGACTGACAGCTAGACATGGGGAGAGAGGAGAGGAAAAATGACTTACTAAAATCAGTCAACGCAAGTTTATGATTATATAAATAGTACCCTGGCAATTACTGGATCTTTTTCTTCAAAACCTTATCTTCCCCAAACAGAATACAGTAAGTTTAGGAGTGTGCCAGTTGTCTCCCCTTTGCATTGTATGAATAGCTAAGGTAATGAGAATATAACCCCCAGGGCCTAGCCCTGTCTGCGCTCGCATTTAAGTGGGCACTCCTCATGCATACTTATAATGAGCCAGAACTCGCCTTCTCTCTTGCACTGCTGAGCCAATTGCAGCCTTCATTGATTTATGTAACTATGTTGCAACAAACTGGACAAAAGCTTCTGCTGCTTTTGTGCTTTCTTATTTCAGGTCTGAAAAGAGAAGAAAAAGCTGTAATTGATTCCATCAGTCCTTTATGTATTAAAACAAAAGGTAACACCCAGAGTAACCTCCTCCCACTAGAAATATGAGGAACTCAAACGTTTTGAGTCTCTCTTTCTTTTTGAAGGCAGTACATGCTCAACAGAGATGATCCACTTCAGCCTATCTTCAGCAGACTGTTAGGTTCTGGACCACTAGCATGGAAAACTGAAGTCCTGCGGAAAAAAAGATAATAAACAAACAACAACAACAAACAGCAAAAAGGGGAATGATACCAACTTGAAGACACTTGTGACAAAACTGGAGTTGTTAAAATACATCACGAAAGAAAAGCTTATTTCAACAGACCCAGCTGGCTCTTACTGTTGAGTAAAATATCAGTTTTCAGGGCTCCAGGAGAAGTGCTGGAAACCACTACTCAGTGCTGCTATTTGGAAATAAATTTTTACAAGCATCTCATGAGAATGTGCCATGCTTGCATTCAGCCTAAAAGAATTACCATAATCAGTAAACAGGTTATGCTGTAGTTTTCCTTCTTTTGCCTGTGTGCATGAAGCTCTATACAACAGAGTCATGGAAGGCAAGGTTTGGAAATTAGAGGCACAGTGGTTGTCTGTCTTTCAATACAAAAAACTTCTCTTCCAGAATAGGACCCAAATGCTGGACTTTTTGGATTAAATTCTGATTTTACACAGATGTGAGTATAATCATGGAATCATCATCAACTAATATACAAAACCCCTTCCCAACAAATCCTTAATTGTTAGTGGGAATTTCAGCAACTGCGCTCTTAAAAATCTTGGCACTCGAAACTTTAAATTTTTATTCAAGGTCATAATTAAGAGTGTACATTTTGAGTACATTTAGTATCATCCTCAGGGACAGCTATAGTTCTAAGGCTCATGCACACCATCTTTAGAGTATGTATGTACGTAATTTGGACCCTTATATAGTCAGGCTAGTTAGCTGCTCTTCTCTGCAGGCTACAATTCAGAGAGGTACTAAATAATGTGCTGAAGCTAAGTTAACACAGACATGTCACTGATATCATAAAAATCTCAGCAGCCAACCTGTGTTGTACTGAAAGTCCAAAGGATTCCTTTCAAAGCCTCTGACCACATAGTGCAAAGGTAAAAGGACAGAAATTTGTAAACTCTTGCAACAACATCTAGACTCACTGGTTCATTTTATACGTGATTTGAAAACAAAGAAAACAAGGCAAAACGAAGTCCAGCAAAGCCCTTCTACTTTTAAATTACTCTCTCTATATGCTTAATATTTATATACATTTATTTACTAATGACAGTAAAACACATCAATAACTGTATGGTATGAAAACTCATAGAATGGCCTGGGTTGAAAAGGACCACAATGATCATCAAGTTTCAACCCCACCTGCTATGTGCAGGGTTGCCAACCACTAGACTTGGCTGTCCAGAGCCACATCCAGACTTGCCTTGAATGCTTCCAGGGATGGGGCATCCATAACCTCCTTGGGCAATCTGCTCCAATGCGTCACCACACTCTCTGTGAAAAACTTCCTCCTAATATCTAACCTAAACCTCCCCTGTCTCAGTTTAAGACCATTCTCCCTTGTCCTATCACTACACAAGCTCATAAACAGCTGTTCCCCTTCCTGTTTATATGCTCCCTTCAAGTACTGGAAGGCTGCAGTGAGGTTTTCCCGGAGCCTTCTCTTCTTCAAGCTAAATAATCCCAGTTCCCTTAACCTTTCCTCATAGGAGAGGTTCTCCAGCCTCTGATCATTTTAGTGGCCCTCCTCTAGACCCACTCTAAGAGCTCCATGTTCTTCCTGTACTGGGGGCCCTGGCCTGGACATAGTACTCCAGATGGGGCCTCACAAGAGCCGGGTAGAGGGGGACAATCAATTCCCTCTCCCTGTTTGTCACCCCTTTTTTAATGCAGCCCAGAACACAGTTGGGCTTTAAGGCTGCAAGCACACACTGATGGCTCACGTCCAGCTTCTTGTCTACCAGGAAACCCAAGTCCTTCTCCACAGGGCTGCTCTCAAGGAGATTTTCCCCCAGTTTGTATAAATACATGGGATTGCCCTGACCCAAGTGCAGCACCCTGCAGTTGGCCTTATTGAACCTCAATAGGTTTTCATGGGCCCACTTCTTCAGCCTGTCCAAGTTCCTCTGGATGGCTTCCCTTCCTTCTAAAGTATCGACTGCTCAGCTTGGTGTCATCCGCAAACTTGCTGAGGGTGCAT
This sequence comes from Bambusicola thoracicus, assembly GCA_002909625.1. Taxonomy (NCBI): domain Eukaryota; kingdom Metazoa; phylum Chordata; class Aves; order Galliformes; family Phasianidae; genus Bambusicola; species Bambusicola thoracicus. The sequence goes on from PPHD01019580.1 coordinate 13,842, forward strand.
TCAGTGCCATCATCTGTGTCATTGATGAAGGTGTTGAAGAGCACCAGTCCCAAGACCGACCCCTGAGGGACACCGCTTGTGACTGGCCTCCACCCTGACATAGAACCATTGATCACAATCCTTTGGCTGCGACCAGCCTACCAGTTCTTAGTCCATCAAACAGTCCATCTTTCAAATCCACACCT
>PPHD01019582.1:548-14025 GCA_002909625.1 Bambusicola thoracicus
CTGTATATATATATATATATATTTAAGACAAAATTTTAGACAGCATTTATCATGTGTCCTCATTCTGTTCCATTTACTTTATTTCTTCCATCCCAAAGGAAATAAAATGCTGTCATTTGGTGTGATAAACAGTGAGATGAAGGAAGAGAATCAGTCTTTACTTTTATTAAAGATGACCTACAAATAGATATTTCTTCTAAATTGGGATTCTACCCTTTTTTGAGATGGGAATGGTGAACTGAAAAATTTCTTTTGCTCTTTTCTCCTTTCTCTAAAGAAATAAAAGCACTTAAAATCCAACTTTTTAATAGCCAAAATGATTTTTATTCTACTGAAGAGGGGATAGAAATATGTAACTGGTCTGGGGTAAGTGGAAAACCTGGAGGTGGGTGGGTGTCTCATGGGCTTCTGTAGGTTCTTCAGCCAGTTCTGAAGTGCCTTTGCTGTGACTTGCCAGATTCAGTGGAAGTTGTTTTTGGGAATGAATATGTAGCGCTCTATGAGAGTTGTTTTGTAGGTCTGGTCTTTGGCTCATGTACACATACATATATCTGTATGGCATAGGGAGGACTGGTCGTTTTTAGGCAAAGATAATATTCTTTGCTGTATTTAAAACGTGTGTGTTTGAAAGCAGCTAGGTTTCTTTTGGCTGAAGAAGGGATTGCAGTTTTTTTTTATGCTGTAAAAAAAGATTTACAGAACCTATAGCAAAGAGCTTGCCATCCCTTTCTCACCTCTTGATATAACATTATGTGTTTATGTGAAACTTCATTTTAATAACACTCTAGATCCTTCTTAGATCATTTATATAATTCATACCCACTCATCCCTTAAAGTGAGAGCCCTCCCGAGGACATACTGAAGACTGGCTTAAATATCAAGGTTGTGAGATTTCCTTCAGAGAGCAAAATGAAAATATTCATGTCTGAAGGGCATAACAGATGGTAAGCCCCTGGTTATGTGTTATCAGATGTACCATAGTGACAGTTCCGAGACTCTAAATTATTGTAAAGATTACCTAATATATTATTTTAAAAGAAAAAAAAAATAATCTCCCTTTTGAAGATTTTGATTTTTGAAGGTCTTTCTGAAGATTGTTTACTTTTGGTATCTGCTCCTCTGCCTAAGCCAGCGAGCCAAAAAAGCGCATCTCAAGCGTTGTCCCTCTACAGAGCAGCTCAGTTACAGCAGACGTGATGCCCTTTGTGGCACCATTCAGCCTCCTGTTCACAGAGCCAGCCTTGATGGCGGCAGGAAAGTATAATCGTCTCTCTGCTTATTGTTGCACCTGTAATGAATCACACTTTCCATTTGGTCTGTCAAATTCAGATAGTCAGTGAAGTTACACTGAGAGAAAAGAAAAAGCTGAGCTTGATGCGATGTTACTGTGGTGGGAGTTACTTGTGTTTTCAGATCAAAGAAGTAAGAAAATTCAGATGTATTTTCAGATGTATTTTCACTTCCTAAAGAGACAGCTATTTCTAAATGTCATTGAGGGGACAAGGAGCTTTCTATTATGTTGCCAAGTGCTTTAACATCATCTCCATTTTTTACTTAATTGTAAGAAACAGATTTCTCCCACTGACTTCAAAGAAAGGAATCCAGGTGAAGGCATCAGGTTATCAATGCATTTCTGCCCATGCAGAAATTCTGGCCATGTCGGTCACAGGGGAGGCTTCATAGAAATTAGCCAAGGAAAAAAATAGGTTTATTGTAGTTCATTCTGGTAAATTGCATGTCAGTAAGTAGAAATTGCAAGCCATGAAATTGCAGAGAAACTGCAAAAACAATCTGAATGTGATACTGGAAAGAAGCTGCCAAAACTAGCTAGAGAGATTTAATAGAAATAGATTTCCAGTGTTAATGAAATATGGTGGCCGGAGTTTTTAATTCATATATTCACAGCCTTTGCTTTGGTACAAAGTGAGAGGGTTTCTTTTGTCTTTCTCATTTTGCAAGAGCTGTTAAACCTTGTATTACAATGTATTTTCTGGGTGAGCTTGCTGATCCTTAGCCTGTACTTATCCATGATCATTCTTTGATCTTTTGGTGTAAGAGGATGTATTTCTCTTTGGTGCTTTGCCAGAAAATCACTGCTAATGGATTTCTGGTGTGCTAGAAATTTTGCAGTAGGATTAGATATAATAGTGTTCTGATGGCCTGCAAGTTTGTGATGTGTGGCCGCTGGAATTAGGCAGCTACACTGTGCTTGTGCTTTGTTCTTCCCTTTGCCGCTCTCCTTAAATAGACTGCAGAAACACAAAAGAATGCAGATCATCGCTTCTCACCGAATGTGCTTATTTTCCATGTTTGGTGGCATGACCAAGGTTATTTTACAGCTGTGAATCTGACATAGCAGGGCAGATACTAATGACCTTCTGCCACTGTTGTCCAGGTTCTTGCATGTATTTTTGGAGGATTTGAGCTGTGCAACTAATTCCAGTTCATCTTCATTGCAATCCTGCTTCATCTGAACAGCAGAAGCAAATCACTTTAGGCCCAAACATACAGATCTACTGCCTGATGCTGTTTCTACGCTTGCTTATGTACACTTGGGCCAGAAAGGAGTGGATTAGATCTCAGGGGGGTTGCAAAGGGCACGACACTAATGTCCTGGAGACCTCCTTTGTACCGACCACCAGTGGGTGACTTGTATACTGGGAACTGAGATATTGCCTGTAACAGCAGTGGAAATAGTGAGGAGGAAAGCATATGTTCTTGTAGCTTTATTTAATCATTAAACTGCTTAATCTTTCTGAGATTTACACTTCAAAGTTTAATTTACCTTTTCAGAACGTGTTTCAAAAATTGTAGTTCTATCGCATGTGTATACTAGAATCACAGAATCATAGAATGGCTTGGGTTGGAAAGCATTAATAATACATTTTCAGATAAGCTGGAGCACAAATATCCCCATGCCTTTACAGGTCTGAATGGTATATAATAGCTCAAGAACTTTAAAAACAGATTTCACTGAGACACTATTGTTATTTTTTTCTAAGTGACCTGTTATTTTTTAAAATGTTTTTATTATTATTTTTTTCTCTGTAAATGTACTCAGTCTCTTATTCCTGGATGGACTCGTTGTTAAAACATAATAACAAGAAATTGTTATTTCATCTTCTTTAAAATTTCACATAAACAGTCAATGAAACAGATATCAGGTAAGGATGAGCAAGGGTGAAAACTTCACTGCACATCTCCTTAAGCTGTAATGCAAGTTAACTTTGAAGGGCTCCAAGCACTCTTGGTTTTTGTTGAGCTTTTGGACTTTGTATAGAAAATGTCTGTAATCAAAGAAAAGAAAAAAGCAATCTTTAGATAGTTTACTGACATATATTTATTTCTGAATAATTGAGATAGCCTTCACATTGGTCTATTCTTTAAAACTGATGGGTTAGACCAGAATGGTTCCACTATTCGTTAACTGTATAATTCAGCTGGAAATAGGTAGAGAATGTCAGAGAACTGAAACAAACGTATCTTCTGAAAGCTCTTCACAAGTAGCACAGGTATCAGTAACTTCAGTAACTTCTCTATGCTTTTCTCTCTTTAATTAGACGTATGTACACACACCCACACACGTATGTATACAGAGGTTTATTTCTGCTCTATCTCTCTCCTTATAGATCTCTCTGCATTTAAGACTCAGTAATTCCTGTGCTCCTAAAAGTGGTGTGGTAAGACTGTTTACAACAGAATTGTCTAGACACTGAGTGTGCAGACTTCAGAGTGATATAGGTGATGCATATTTTGGACTTGGCTTCTCATATGGGAGATATACTGAAACACCTACAGCCTAGCTGATTTCTTTCAAGTTTTCTTCTTAACACTTCCGTCCCATCTTCCTCCCCAGATAAACAAATTGTGTAAAGGAGGCACTCTGGCACTTGAAGAGTGAGATCTTAACTACTGTTTCTTTTGCAGATAAATTCTAAGGGATGGCTTTTTTTTTTTTTTTTTTTTTTTTTTTAAGCTGATACTCTGCTTTTATTTTGGTTTCAGCTCTTGTACCTTGATAATCATGCAGATAATTCCCAAGAGCAACTAACATTTCTCATGAAAACAAACATGAGAAAAACAAGGCAATTACCGTGTGGCCCTTGCCAAGCCTATCATAAGAAAATATTTGGCTTTAACTCCTCTGGTTTAATATAATATGACTGAGATTTATTTTTATTTTTTTTTTAGTTCTTTTTGCACCTCCTTCTGTCATGGAGAAATTAAAGCAGTAGCTTACAAACAACATGCTGACGCTTCACAGTACCAATAGGAACAAGAAAAGTATTCAAGGTGACCATCAACAACGTGGATGTTTTAATATAATTTTTTTTGTCATATTGAAAGCAGCCTTAAAGTGTTTTCAGAACCATGTGTGTGTCATGTAAATCAGTGAGTGGATCTAATCCCTTCATCTCTTGTAGCCGATGATATAAATTTTTTCCTACACACACAGAGCAATGAAGGACCACCATGGTGCTACCTAACTGACAGCATGGGACACGGGAGAATGACTGGGGAATGGACAAGTCATGTGTAGCTCTCCATACCATTGACCCACAAGTTCTTCAGTATTTCTACACACGAATCTGCTTGTGATTTCAGACAGCTTGTGTGGAGGTATTAATACTTGTGTTGTGTCAGCTGTGTCATTCCAGCATTTAAAAGGAGAAGATGCTAATGGGATTGCACATGGGTATTGAGTGTACCCTCAACAGGTTTGCTGATGACACCAAGCTGAATGATGCAGTTGACACAATAGAAGGAAGGGGCACCATCAAGACAGACCTAGACAGACTTGAAAAGTGGGCACATGAGATCCTAATGAGGTTTAACAAGGCCAAGAACAACTGTTGATTTTGGGTCAGGGCAATCCCAGATATAAGTACACACTGGTAGAAGAACTCCTTGAGAACAGCTCTTTAGAGAAGGGTCTTGATGGATGAAAAGCTGGACATGAGCCAGCAGTGTGCTCTTGCATCCCAGACAGCCAATTGTATCCCGGGCTGCAGTAAAAGAGAGGTGGCAGCAGGGTGGGGGAGGTGATTGTCTACATCTACTCTGCCCTTGCAAGGCTGCATCTGGAGTGCTGTGTCCAAGCCTGAGGCCCCCAATACAGTAAGGATGCGGAGTGGTCTGGAGGAGGTACATGATGATGATCAGAGGGTTGGAGCGCCTATCCTGTGAAGAAAGGTTGTGTGAGTTGGGCTTGTTTAGCTTGGAGAAGATTTCAGTGAGACCTCATTGTGGCCTTCCAGTACTTGAATAGAGCTTACAGGCAGGAGGGAGACCAACTTTTTGCATGGTCTGATAGTGACAGGACAAGGGGGAGTGGCTTTAAACTAAAAGAGAGAAGATTTAGGTTAGATGTTAAGAAGTTTTAAACTCATAGGGCAGTGAGGCACTGGTACTGCTGCCCAGATTGCCGTGGATGCCGCATCCCTGGAGGCACTCAAGGCTGGGTTGGCTGGGGCCCTGGGCAGCCTGAACTGCTGAGAGACAACCCTGCCCACGCCAGGGGGTTGGAACTGGATGGGCTTTAAGGTCCCCTCCAATCTAAGCCATTCTATGCTTCTGAGGAATTGTGTATCTGTGCTTGGAGAACTGCTGACTTTCAGTTCTGCTTTATCCAGACCCAATAACCGATTTTTTAAAATTTATTTCATATTTTCCTTGTTTAGATTTGTGTATAGCATAAAATAAACGTTAGATGTCAAATTTTGCCCTTGGATGAACATTAGTAGTTCTGGTTCACTTCAGTGGGAGCTGCAGGCAAAGATCCTAAAAAAAGAACTTGGCCTTGTATTTAAAATCCTTTTTTGCTGCATCCTATATTCCAGAAACATGCACCTCCCTCTTTTCAAAGTGCAGCAGTAACCAGCTTTGCTAACAAGTCTCTTTCAGTTGTCCTTGGAAAACCAAAGAGGAGGAGCTAAGTATTTTATGGGGCTGAGGGGCCAGTGTTTGAGACCTCGGTCCATGCTTTCTCAGCTACCACCTAACCAAAGCATTTATGATTTCATAAGAGTATGTGGAAAATTAACACCCTCACTAGCAATAGAGCGATCCTAAACACAAGCCATCTGTAGGAACTGTTACATCTATGCTTACCGGAGTAGTGTTAATAGTGTGGTAGTTTAAATGCTCTCTGTAATTTTTAAGGAGCATTTTTATGCATTGTTAATGTATTGGAAATGTGTAGCCATGTTTTCCCTGGGGTTTCCGAATGTCACTAACAATCACTGCTGTAGATCACCACTTTTATGGAAGGGAGGAAGCAGAATACTGAGATGGGAGAGGCAATTCCCAGCTCTTCACAGCAGAGCAGAAGTGAAGAATCCTTTCCCCTCCTTAGACCAGATGGCAAACAATTTTCCAATCCACTACAAAGGAGCCATGAGAGAAGGGAATTTAAATCAGCCAGCCAAGGAGTAGGCCTGAGAAAGGAAAATCAATACACAGGGAGACCACCTGGGAAAGCTGAAAGCTGCATTAGGTATTTCCCAGCAGATTCTGATAATGATTTCATGCTGCTGTAGAGTGGGATTGCCTGCTTGCTGGTAAACTGGGTACTCTGCTGTCATTAATCTGCAACTTAAGAAAGAAATGTTTCTCTGTTTTCAAAGTTACATTTCCCCAGTTAATGTGAAGGAGAATTCCCAGTACCTGATCAGGACTTGGACCAAATTCTCCACCCCAGCTGGAGACTCTGTGCAGCTGGCTGCAGAATTTGCCTTTCAGGCACGGTGGTTGTTTAATGCACGTAGCAAGTAAAAAGCTTTCCAAAAGCCCAGTGCTTGGAGCACTGTACTGGGATGGGAGAAACCTGATTTGATGTTCCTTCTGTAAATCATCCTTCATAGGGATTTTTAAAATGGGTCTATTAGCTGTCTTGTTTTCTTAGGTGTCCATCAGTGACTTTAGGTTGTACTATGAAGAGTTGGTACTGTGTAGATGTGAACATGATACAAAGAAATGCTTCAGTGATCTGTGACAACTCTTTAGGGAAAGGCTGTTGGCAGTGTCAGTCTGAAGAACAAGAAGGATTCACTGGTAGAGTGACAAAGAAAAGTTGCATGAAATTAGTTAACAGACAAACTTCTGTTTATGAATTGCTATTTTTTTTCTTTCTTCCCTTTTCATTACAGCACCGAGATATTCAAACTCTCACCTTGATTTAGTAGTTTACAAATAAGTGGCCACATTCCCAATTTATGTAATTGATGGATAATAATGAGATTATTTTAATCTAATATCAGAGCTAGCTTTAGTGGTGTTTGTGAATGTCACAGTTTTACTTCCACTGACCCTTGGTATAAATTTCAGTGAGATGTTAAGGATTACCTAATGACAATTTATCATGACAATATTTGTATGTTACAAAGTGTTCTCAAATAGATGATTTTTGGGGAGTAAGGATCCATAGAAGCCCAGTTTATTTCATACAGGATGGAAAAGAATTGTCCATTTACCTTTGTGTAAAGCAAATTTTCTCCTTTAATGCTAATTTAATGTCTTTAGAGTTGCCATTTTTGTAAACAAAAGTATATTTAGAATTTAAAAAAAAGTTTTATACGTTTTTAAATTAAAAAACCCACAGAATTTAAATATGAAAAAAAATCGTTAAAATAATGGCTAACATTTATTTGCAGTGTTATCTTAGTGTGTTTAATAGGAATACTCTGTTTCTATTGTCACTAAACAAGAATGTTGTTTCTCAGAACTCAGAACAAAGTAACTTTTAATGTTCCTTTTTAGTGTCTTCACTGCAGGGATTGTTATCAACAGTACCTTCTTCAACTTCAGCAATCCAAAAATCAATCTGCAAGTAACATGTGGTATCTGCTGCACTAAAGGGTTATGGTACTCTATAGAGACATTACTCCCGTACCAATCTGCTAAACTGCTGCAGATCATATTTCTGTACTCAAAAAGTGGAGATTTCAAGGTGACCCTAAAGGTATATTTATACACAAACATTACTTTTTTCTACTCTCCTGCGTCCTTAGCCACTGTTAAGTTTAGAAACCCCAACACTCCTTCCCTGCATACTCTTGCATTAGCTTCTGCTGCCTCCCACAACTTGGGGGCTGCTTTTATACCAAAGGGGATGATGCTATAACAAGGCAATGATTTAAATAACGTATCACCCATCACTACAGGGAATAGCCTCTATGCTTGAAAGCTGGTGTTAGTCTCTTCTCAGTACATAAACATCATCATTATCTTAGCAGCAGCCCCAGCAGTGTGATCCTCACCATCATCTCAAATTATTATTTGGCAGTTATTTGTTATATATCTTTGTTTTTGATGATGTTTCTGAGTTATCCGTTAGGATGAAATTGAATCTAAGTTTCGGGATCCTCAGCATGAGCTGCCCTTTCCCCTTTCATGACGTGCCAACCTTTTCCTTCTTTAACTCCTTTCTCTCTTGTGTGTTAGAAGCTACTGATACCAAAGTAAACATGGCTGGTCCAACCCAAAATAGGCTGCTCTGGAGTTCTCCTCCAACACAGGACCTGGCATATGAACTCACTGGCTTCTAAAACATTTCTGTATTCTGGGTTTCAACTTTGCACCTATGTTTTGCATCAGACATGGACAACATTGTTGTCTGTTGGGTGCTCACTTCTGTGCATGGTCTTCTAACACTAGGTTATGTAGCTTATCCAGCTTTCTGACTCTGAGTGGGTAAGTTTTGTACTCATTTTATGTATAAGATAATTTTCAATCATTTTTTTATCCTGATTGACACTCAGGTCCGTGGAGCTTTTTCACCTGGTCAGCCTGTGGTTTTTCACCTCACGAGGTCTGTTTCTGGCTTAGCATATGTGAAAGTGCATACAAAGCAAAGGTGTGTAATTCATTTCCTCTGTGTGAAAAAATTGCACTCGTTGACATTCATGAATGCTTCCTGAACGTTTATGGAGACCGAACAGTGGATGTGAGCACAGTGAGGTGATGAGTGGTGCACTTCAGTGGTGATGACAGCAACAGTGGGCCACCTCTGCTGGTACAGATTTTTATGAACATGGCATGCAGATTCTTGTTCATTGCTGGCAAAAAATGCAGAGCTAATGGTGGTGATGTTGAAAAATAGTGTTTTGTAGCTGAGAATTTTAATTTTCTCTATCAAATAGTGTTATTGTGCTCTTTGCATCTGTTGTAGTTTCCATGGAAATAGATAGGAGGCATTACTTGCAGAGAAACCTACATATGATAACCATGGTCATTTCTCAGGTTTTTTATCCCTGCCTGTGGGTCTTCTAAAATGGAGACAAGTGAGAGCACCACAGTAAAATGTTCACATAAAATCAGTTGAACCTAAATATGTTCTGTTGTGGTATGTGGGTATTAAAATGTAGAGATAAGTTTGGGGAAGTTTTATGTCACCACACCTTTGAAGTCCCTGTCTGCATCCTGCAGGGACTGCTGAGACTGGATCGAACCAGGGAAAATGAAACTACATGACAACATCCATCCTCTTTGCCTTTTTGTTTCATATCAGCAAAGCCACTGGCACCAAGTTATGCAAAACCCAACCTGCTTGTCCCAGACTGATATGTTGGTATCGCATCTCCACTATCATCTCTTTTAACTTTCAGAAATGCATCCCAGACATGGGTGTCAGGGTTTGGTAGGTCTTTCCTGTGGCACTAAACCCCAAATACTTTTACATGAGTGAAAGCTACAAATGTAGAGCTGAGAATTTATTGTGTCTTATCAGTCAAGTTATTTTTTAACATGCAGTCCTTTAACAGCTCATTCCAAATAATAGTATGGCTAAAAGTGACATACAGAAATGATGTCACATCTACCACTGTCTGTGAGTTAATGTTGACTCATCCACGTGCCCTTGTTTAGTGTCCAAGGTTCTTTGTCAGGAATTTGATATTAGTGGTGATATTTTTTTTCTCAACAGTGTTGGGTCTATTTGAGGTTAATATTATTCACCACCTGGTCACTGGTCAGCTTGCTGTTAGAGTTAAAACAAGTTAAAATGAGCTCAAGGCCAAGCGCAGCTGGGCATGCAGAGAGGCCTTGCAGGCTGCTGGCTACACAGGGCTTGGGGCCTCTTGCTAGCAATAGCCATGCACTGCCTCTATTGCCTGTACAGGTACTATGTGTTGGTGTGTTCCTTTGAGAAGGACTACCTGTCTCGTGTCGAATTCTGAGGTAGGTAGAATACCAGCTGTATTTTTAACTGAGTAACTTCCCTCTTCTTTTTTTTTTCTTCTCCCTTTCTTCCTTGGGAGCAAACATTTACAGACGCTGTGTACTGCAGTGCCTAAAATCAGTACCTAGCTAAAATGTGGAAGTATGGTTAGGACTAAAATCAACATATGCCAGAGCTAGCTTTTCTTGCAGGGTGAAACAGAGCCTTCTAGTTCTGATGTGTATAGTCTTTACATGAGAATTTGCTTTTTCCTTGTGTTGGAGGTCAGTGCTACTGCTATCACGAGCAGGAGGTTGCTAGGTACTTCCAGGCCTGTGCTCTCCTGGACTTCAAGTTACGGATGAAATAAGGAGTTAGGTTCACTGATGATTCTAGATTGGTCTTAGACACTTCTAATTTCTTCCTAATGTTATGGCATTTAGCGTATTAAGGAGTGTAAGGTACTCACCTATGTGGAATGTGAATGCAAATCATGGGGGCTGAATACAGAATCTCCAAAAGCAAAGCCTTTAGCTGTGTGTATCTCAGGACCTATACCAGTAGTAATTTGCTGTTTGAGCAGTGCACAGAGACTAGTAACATGCACCCTCAGGAATGAGCTATCTGCAGACACTTTGATGGTGAAAATGGGTGGGCATATGTCAAAGGCAGCTACTAAATTGAAATGAAAACGGGAGAAGGCTGTAATGTCTTGCATGCTGAAACAATCTGTGAGGGAAGCGCTGTGGCTTTCAGCTTACTGCTTTTCCCATTTTCCCTTGGTGGGTTAGAGCTATTTTTAAACTCGGTATCTTTTAAATAATGCATAAGTTAACAATAGAGACTTATAGTACTGGAAAAAAACACAAATGAGTTTAAAACAACCCAGAAAATCCTACCCTGACTGCTTCCAGGAGGGTCTCTGAGACGAACAGAGTACGTGTCTGCTCAGTTTCCAGACATCTTCTGCAAAATTCCATTTTTAGAGCAAATCTGTCTTTGAACTGAGATCTTTCATTTACAAAGCGCCTTCCCAATCAAAACAACTGAATAAATACAATGATGAGAAAAGTACACCAATCTGTGGGCCGTATGTTTTGACATAGCACAGCCCAGTCTGGTTGTACTTTAGCATCTTTTTGTGTCAGGAGTGTCAGGAAAGCCCTTCTCTGAGAACTGTGTGCATGAATGGTTTGACTGAATGGTGCAAGTGTTGCTTGCTGTGCATTTTCAAGCAGTATCAGATACACAGTCTATGTGCTCAATGGCTGTTGTATGTATGCAGAGCTTAGGTACCACGGTTGATGTACGCATGTGAAAATAAACAAGACCTGAAGCACTGAACAGTTGCCCCAGGAAAGATGGTAGCAGGGGTAGTTAAGCCTGTTTGCAGTGGCCACACTTTGTCTGCGTGGATGGCACGCATCCATGGTGTAGGAAGAAGGGAAAGCAGTGTCTGGGAGTGTCGTCACTGCCAGAGCAATTTATCTGGCCCTGATTGCTCTGAGAAAAAGGGTTGCAGGGACTGAGCTGCTGGGCGGATTAATTATCCTGGCAGCTCACAGAATTTGTAACCTCTGTGGTCATGAGGACGGCGTAAGCAACAGAAGCCTGCGCTTTTGTGTGAACCATGCCAGGAGGCAGGGAAGAGAAGAACTGATTTCAGTTCTTCTTACTTGTTTACCTCAAGTGGTCCTGCATCTGTGCTGGAGGAGCCAGCCTGGTGTGCCCAGCGGGGGCACGCATAGGGAGCTTACAGAGACTGAAATTAAAGACATTGAAATTAAGAATGTAGCAGGCGCTCTGGGTCAGCCGCTTTACTCATATCATCTTTTGCTAATGAGATCTCTAACTGAAGCAAAGGGAGAACGTCTGTTTTCAGTGATCTTTTTGCCTTTATTTCCTAAAATGTGAACTCTAATGATCTTAAGGGGGAAAGGAGAGAGAAGCACAGAGTATTTAGGGAGCCGGTACCAATCATGTAATTTTATTCCTTTTCACTTGTGTCAGATGCTTTTATACCATTATGTAGGCAGTAATAAATATTCATGTGGGTGGAAAGATAGCACTTTTTTTTTTCAAGTACATTTGGAAATAATTTTCACTTTGGTTGTCTGAAGAATTAGTTCTTTGCTGTTTTTCAGATGCATTATTTTAATACTTTCCGAGATATTTTGGGTGAAATAGCTAATTGGAACTGTTTTACAATTGCAAGATTTCTCTCTCTCTTATTTTTTTTCCCCTATCTTTCTCTTAATTTCAGGAATCTGTACTATAGAAGATGTTTGCTATTGATTGTCTTTGGAAGAGAAAAGTTATTAACGTATGTCTGTCATTGGGGCTCTAATGAGTTATAGGGTTCAGAGAAATAGAATGTCTGCCAGTATGTTAGTCATAGCCCAATAACTGAAAGAAGTGAAAAAGGAAAACCCATCAACCTGATTACCACTACTGGAAGTACTTTTCAGAATAATGTTTGTAATACCTCCTTATGTGAATGCATTGAACTGTTAACTGGATTTTTGGATTGATAATTGACAGCAGTGAAAATTTGTGGAATCTGGTGAATTTATGAAGTGATGTGTATAGCACGGGAATTTTTACAAGATTGATGGTCATGGTGTCAAAGGGAGAGCTCTGAATTTTAGGATGAATCTGGGGAGAGTTGCAGAATGTAGTGTTTGGTGAATAAGGGCTGTAGTCAAGAGTATGTGAGCCAAGTACACTGCCCTTTGTAGATGTGAAGGTTCCTTGTGGTGAAAGGATTAATCTGACTTCATCCTACAAGCTATGTTTTTGTAGGACTGCATGTGTGCATCTCCTTCAAGTATTTGTCCACATATGCTACTGCATGTGCACTTCAGTCAGCGTAGATGGGTTGTGTATTTTATGATCCCACAGGGTGCACATGCATCTTGTTTTTCCTTCTGTTGCAAGCCTGAGGACATAAAATGTGGTGCATGCTTCCTGCTGTGCCTCTCATTCAGCTTTGGCGGATGACCATGTTTTTGGATTCCCATATGGTCTGCAGCTGCTCCCAGAGTCTCTTCTTTCCCTCCCCTCCGTTCTCCCTCATCTTCTTGTGTTGGAGTCTTTCAGAGAGTTGCACCACCCCTTTCTCCATCTTCCAGCTTTTTGCTGCTGATGAGGTGATGCATGATGTTCTGCTCGTCTCCATCATGTAGCCTGCATGCAGAAGTGACAATGCACTTTAGCTTTTTCAGGTTGCCTGGCTTCAAGTGGAGCACTAATGGTTGTTTAGGTGAACTGCATCTCAAGGTCAAATGTAATTTGTAAGATTTTATTCACTTTCTGACCCAC
>PPHD01019583.1:0-14025 GCA_002909625.1 Bambusicola thoracicus
GGCTGAGACTTAGAAATCCACAAGGTGGACAGATTTTTGGTTGCTTTTACTTTGATTCCACACATTTGTTATAGATGGCTTAGCTAACTGTTTCAGGTACACCCTCCAGGATTGTTATATGTAACTCCTTTGTTATACATTAACTCTCCTTATAATCTAATAAGTTATAATCTAATAAATTATACTCTCCTTAAAATCTAAGGAGAGTTAGGGTTTCAGCTAAGCTCTTCTAAATTATCTAAAACTACCATACTCAGATACAGCCCCAATGACATTAATTGGTCTTTTCCTCTGAGTAATGTTGGATTTAGTTTGCTCTTGTGCAGGCTGTATGTTAGATTCTCATTAGTAGAAAAACTCAATAATGGAAGCCTCCATTCTTCAGAAAGCCTCCTGTGTTTTGCTGGATTTCGATCCATAAAGTTAATTCACTCCATTTAATTTCTTTTGCCAAAAAAAGTCTTCTTCAATCAGCTATGTTATATCATCAATTATCTATCAGCTCTACAATAAACGCGTACTGAAGGGTCATGATCTGCCTCTTGGAACAGTACAGTGACTCTTACACTTAAGGCCTTCCCTTGTGAAAGTATCCTCCTTAATGCAAAAGAAAACTTTGCCTGAAGAGGAACTGAACAAACTGAGTGAAGAATCAGGTTTTGGCTGTGGGATGATTTATGTGCATTAGATTTTATGTATGTGTCCATGCAAGTTGTATCATTGGAATTGAGGACACTGTCTCAAGCACTTTCTAATCATAAAGAGCTGAAAACGTGCTCCCCTGCATATCGTTACACTAGTAGGCAATTAGATATATGTCTGTCATCTGTGAGTGTGCCTAGAAATACTTTTAGTATGACACAACTGTATGGAGTTGGGATGCCGAGAATCAACTGTTTCCAGTACATCATCAAGTGCATCTTCTTTGTCATGTCAAGTTTTAATCTGGTGCTACAGACACATGTAGGAGATATAGCATTCATGGATGTGCAAGTCAGTTTCTGGAGTGGCTGTTTCCAAGATCAGACTCTTCAGAATTCTTTGCCTGAGATTTACATCTGGAAACTAATATCTTGGTGACTGATTCTGTCTAAGGTGTTTTCTTTTGTGTGTGTGTGTATGTGATATGTTAATCATATTCTATTTCTGATCATTAACCTCGTCATTGTTATGAGGCATGTTTTGTAGAGAGGAAGGATATACAAGTCTGAGGGTATTTGGTTACAAGTTCTGGCAAGGTAGCTACAAGGCTTTGCTTTCTTAGCAGGTGTTGGGGTTAGTGTGGTTTATTATTTTCTTACAGTGCAGTGGATTGAAGCTTATCATTTCCAGTGGCTTAAAAGACCCATTTGGAGCACCTGAAATATGTGATTACGTGTCAGAGCTATTCCCTTTTTAGTTATTTCAAATCTGTTCCAAACCATCAGGCTCCTCTTCTTGGGATTACCCTAATTAGGGTTTACTGTTTATTACATTGCGTAAACGCATTGTACCACATAACTCCCACAGTGTTTTAAATTGTAGAATTTGTAATGCTATTCTGTCAGAAAAAAATCACAGACAACATTTCTGGAGAAATGAGATAGGGTTGGAGACTCACTGCAACAGCAATAGGGCAATATATTTGTTGACTGCTATTTTCCTCCTGAACAGAAGTTAGGAATGTTTTTCTAGTTTATCCATAAGCTGAAGGGAGATGTGGTCTTGAGGATAAAATCCCAGACTTGCTAACAAAATTCCTACTTGGTGAAAGACTTTTTCTCCCATGCTATTTATTTTGCTATAGATAACTTCCATATAGTTACACACAACTTCCTGCAAAAGATATATGCCTTTCTATGGAAATTTTAAAGATACAGGGCAGTATAAAGGTAAAAGCTGCGGAAAAGAAGAAATCTAGCATATGGATAAGTATTGTATTTCTAAAACACAGACTGCCAGCGTTGAGACTACTTTGTTATCCAAGCCACATTTTCCCAGTGAAGTTCTGCTGTACAAAGGCTTTTCAAGGAAAGGTCTGTGCAGCCTCAGCAAACTTCACAATTTTAGAATTGACACTTGTGTCTGAGTGCTTTGCGAAAGAAAGAAAGCAGAAAACAAAGTCTTAAACATTTTGTGCACCTGGTACATTATGGTTAGTTTTGCCCTTTTCCCTGCGTTTTCAGTTGAGCAACTGCTTTCCTGGGAAGTTTGGGGATTTTTCAAAATGTGAAATCGTGTTGCTATTTATAACTGCTTTGGGTTGTGAAAGCAGACAATTTATTGCGGAGAACAGAAGCTGATGTAAACTGTTTGCAGATGATTGGGCTGGGTAGAGGGATAGTGGAAATGTCCTTCTTTCTACTGCAACATGTAGATTTTCAGACCTGTGGAGAACACAGAGCACTGTGAAAGGAAACAGTAAGAGCACATAGTCTCTTAGAAGTTACAGCATCTGGATGTGGCTATTGTGTGTACATGTGTCAGATATTAACAGGTAGGAGAACACAGATCTGCTCAGCTGTGGTTTGCCTGTTTGGCTCTGTCCAGCTGGTAGAGACAGTGGGTGATCTTCTGAGCTCTGTTTCTGCCCTTATTTCTGTAATTCCAAAAGCTACATGCAGACAGCAGCTGTTAAACTAAAGCCATCAGGTGAAAGACAATGGCTGTGATAAAACCATTCGTAGCTCAAATGCTTGTCAAATACCACAGCAAAATAAAATAAATGGTGTAGAGATATATTCTTTGAAATAAAACCTCAGTCTCACAATTTTTTTTCCTGTATTTGTGAAAGATGATGGAATAAATGTGAAAATGGATGCACTTACATAAAAGAAAGAAAATAAAAAGATACTTCTGTGAAATACTGCTGTTTTGTCAGTTTAGCCAATTACCACACCAATATAAACACGAACTTTAAATCAGCACTGCTAATTCCTTCATTGCTTGGGTACTCAAGCTCTACAAAATCAGCATATCACAGGACATTTATTACCTATTATTTCTTATGTATCATTGTGGAAACCAGCAGTCACATTGAACTAAAATGTAAGTAGAAGAATTGGCTACAATAATGTCCATACAAAGTAATGGTGTATGACATAGCAAGTAATTCTAGCCATTTGAGAAACTTCATGAGTCAATAAACATTAAGATGACGGGCACCCAGCAGTGTGTTCCATGTTGTATCTTATAAAAAATGAATACAGCGAATATATCTGCCAAACAAGGTGCCTTATATTATACAGCATACCTCTAACACTGAAAACAGCTTGACTGGACTAGTACCTGCATAGAAAATCCACAAATGCTCCTATATGTAGGAATATTTGACAAATCTGAGTTAAGCTCAAAAGTGTAGTAAATGGTATTTATCGCCCTGTATGGATGCTCTTACTCAGAATGAAAGTAGCTTAAATATCATTTCTTCCCATAGGACTCGATTCAAACAAGGATTTAGGAGTGTAAAGCTGGAGTTATTTCAAGACCTGTGTCTCAAGTGTAAGGAGCATTACCTGCTAGACAGGGATATCTTTCACTTGACAAGTAGGACTGAAAATATTTGGACTCCTTTCAATTTATTTTACAAGTGTTAGTGCTTGCCCTGGCTAAATTCCAAGCAGCAGTAAAAGTGGATTTAAGGAAGGGAGTTGGAAGACATGAAGGATGTCCTCTTGTGAAGACTCTAGATACTCTGAATTCAATTATCTGCTTAAACATATTTTTTCTTTGTCACCTTGGTACGTCAAGAGTTTCTATCTCCTTTCTTTGAATTTAGTAAAAGAGAAGGATTGGTGGCTGGAGATGGGGAATAATTGTACTTTTCAGAGGGCAATCCTAGGAAGGCATCTTCAAGATTGTCAGGTGTTCAGGGGTACTGTTGGTGGGGAAAAATAGGGACCCAAGAGGGCTGAGAGGCTGAGCTGTGTGAAAGATGTTGCACAGAGATGATAGTGGAATTGGAAAGAAAAAAAAAATGATTAATGGAGCAGTGTGTCTAGACAAGCATATGGACTACTTAGGGATGGAGAGAAAAAGTCTGCAGAGGAAAAGAGACTAAAGAAGTTGATAGGTGGCTGCTCAAGGTCCTAAATAATATTACAGTTATTCCAGCAGGAATTCTGAATCTCTCCCTCCATGTTTTGCAGCTCTGGAACTGATTTACAGATTAAAGTATTTGTTGACTCAGTGTATCTGGCACTGAATTTGTAAATCCATCCTTTCTGTTTCAGCCGGGCATGAATGGGGGAACAATCTCTATAAGTAAAAGAAGTTACATGAATAATTTTCTTGAAATAACATCAGTGTTATCTGCGTGTGATTTAAGCTGCATGGAAGGAACAAAGAACCTCCATCAACCTGCTGCTATTAGCAACACTGGGTGCAGGTGTGTTTTAAGTCTCAGCTAATAATTAGAGTCATTACATTTAGCTCAGTTTTCTCAGGAACCACAGTACATTCTCATAGAAATGTGTACCTGCATCAAATTCACCTAGAGGTAAAAGAAATTTTAACTTATTACTGAAAAACTTTTGTGTTTTGCCCAAAGCTCTGTTTTCATAGTCAACATTTACTGAAAGTTATTTTAGGATTCATATTCTGCTTAGTCTTTTTCACTGCAAATCTTTTTTGTGACAGGCTTTTCTTGTCACACTAGAATGCAGCTTATAGATTTTTTGTTTAGTTTCCTATTCTTCTGTGCTCTTCTTTGGACTTCCTATTTCAATATATGATATAACTGATCTAAACTGCTGTCGTCAACCACCTTTCCTATCCAAATTTTAAAAGTAAAATAAAATAAAATAAAAAGTAATGGTTGGCATAGCCTGCTGCTGTTTTCAATAGCATCAGGAGTGAATTTTTTTGAATTTTTTTGAATGCAATCTTAATCTAGCTTAATTTAGTGTTTAAAATTATTTTTCCCTTCACAAAAAGAAATGGACAACTCAGTAGATGGCCATAGAACAGCAAAATGCTGTTTTGTATTTTATTTTATTTTGCTGTAGAAAATGACAGTGTCCTTTGAAAAATGAACACGCATAGAGTTTTCTGATTGTTACAATTATCCTGGACCAAATAATAGGTGATCTCTTTAGAAATGTTTGTTATCAGTTTCACTGCGGTATTATACCTCTACTTACCTGTCAGTTGGTTAACATTCTGCACTGTGTCTGTCTAAGCCTGAGAAGGCACATATTTTTACACTGGAAGACCTACATTATTTTCTTTTCAGCTTCATTGCTTATTTGTAACTACTCAGCAAAAATTAAACAACATAGGTAGGAAAAAATATCTTTCTCATATATATTGTTTTTTTTTTTCATTTCTAGGCCTTATATTAAATCTATGCTATATGATTTTTCCAAACATAAGGTCAGCTTCAAAAACATAGGAATTTTAGTTTGTGTAAAGCTTACAATATGCTATCATATCATGATGAAAATTCTCTCTACCACGTAGCCCCTCTGGTTTAGCACAGGGCCAAAAATAAAATCTGCAGTTATTAGGGCAATTCTTAGTTTTGCATGCTCAGTGTGAGTCTTGGGATATGGGAGAAAAATCCCAGTCCAAATTGATGATGATCCCAGCTATCTTTGCCTGCAGAGGCTATGGCAAAAGCTGAGGATAGGGAAGGAGCAGGTGCACAAAGAGCACACTTCCCATCATCCAAAATAATGTTGAGCAACTCACAAAAGCAAAATCACAGGTAGTATATAGAATCCCAAAGCCTGCCTAAATGTTTCTATGTTCCTAAATGTCCTAATTGTCCTACAAAGCATTTATGTCATGCACACCTGAAAGACTTGTGTACAGATTGCTGCCAGTTGTGAGAGTAGAATGAGGCCAGCTACCATGTGTGCTGGAGCTCTGTGCTGTAGCACCTCAAGGCAGAGGATGCCCCCTCACTGCTCCCCAAAGGTTTCACAGTGAATGTTTGATCTGCACCAGCCTCAGCAGACATTTAAAATAGAATCATGGAATCACTAAGGTTGGAAAAGACCACTGACATCGTCTAGTCCAACTGTCAACTCATAATTATAATGCTCACTAAACCATGTCCCCCAGTGCCATATCTATCCTTTTCTTGAAAACCTCCGGGGATTGTGACTCCACCACATCCCTGGACAGCCTGTTCCAATGCATCACCACTGTTTCTGAGAAGAAATTTTTCCTGGTAAGCAACCTGAACCTCCCCTAGAACAACTTAAAACCATTACCTCTCATCCTATTGCTGTTACCTGGGAGAAGAGACCAACCTCCACCTCACCCCAACCTCCTTTCAGGGAACTGTGGAAAGTGATAAAGTCTCCCCTGAGCCTCCTCTTCTTCTGACTAAATAATCCCAGTTCCATCAGTCTCTCAGCTGTTCTACCAACATTTTTCTCTGCAGGGCCCTGCCTCCGGGTTCTGATGCAGAGCAGTCAATAGTGAGACTTGCATATCCTAACTGTATTTAGACTGATTCGTCAGAAAAGAAACTGAGTCTGATCTCCAAATTTGACCTCACATCTAAACAATACAACATACTGAAGCCATTAGCTCTTTAGCGCTAAACTTAGCAATGAAGAATTCCCTAGATGATTTTTGCATTCCAGGGCTGCCACCATGCAAGTTGCATGGTGATGTGAGGAAGATTCAAGATGCTGCACACACACACACACATATATATAAATTATGTTACTCCTCAAACTGCTTGGTGAGTTAACATTCTCCTTCAACATCCCTAATTAGGTCTTGAAAAACGCTGTGGTTTCACAGATGTTACTGCAGAGGTAACCACACTGGCAAGCAAGGAGGAAATAGTAACTGCACTATTCTTAACAATACAGATGTCTTAATCATTCTGGTGTTAGGATTGGGTCTGATGCTTCATATTAAATGTTTTCATCCATTTAAAGGTGTTACTATTTTTTTTCTGAAAAGATTCTCAGAAAAAGCTGGACATTTCACATAGGCTCAATTTATTTTTCTCTCCATAACCAAATCCTACCATACTCTTAGTTTCAGCTGGGATGGAATTGTTTTAGTATGGAATTTTATTTATTTATTTATTGTTTTAGTATGGAATTTTAGATGGACTTTTATTTAGTGGCTGTATACTGCTGGTGCAGCCTATTGGGAGCTTCTTCTGCTATGCTCACAGGTATAGCAGAAGACATCAAATCCTTCAAAGTCATGCTTCATGGCTTAGCCCTTAGCTTGAGTCAAGACAGAGGACCCTATCTGGGAAGTTTCTAATTCACATGTATGTACTTCAAGTGGAAAAATCTGTTTCTGCATTTGATAAGTTATTCCCTTTACTACTCCACCTTTTGCTATTCCACCTGAAAGGGATGCTTTGGCTTCTAGCCATTGGATTGTTTTGTATTTGTATACCAAATTGAAGACTTTTCTCACTGTGAAGTAATGCATTCTCCTCAGACTCCCTGTAAAGCAGGTTTTCTGTCATTCCTGTCATTCTCTTTGGAAACCTTTCTATTTTTTTTACATTTTCCTTTAAAACTGTGAATACTGGAATGTACTGTTCCATCCAAGACTTGTATACTGCTGTGAATAGTAGCTTCAAAGGTACCTCTGTTAACACATGCCAGATGCTAATGCTTCTATCTCTCTAGTTCTACCCAGAAGTTAGCTAAAGATGCAGACTACTGAGGCAGAAGATTATTGATTTTGTTCAGTCCCCAAAAATACTGCTGGTAGAACAGCTGATTCTGAGTTCACCTCCCTTTTTGTGTCTCAGCTCTTTTCTCCATGTGGCAGTATGTGGGTGGCATGCCTGGAGGTGCAACCTGTATGCACAGCCAGTGTCCTGCATCTTACTTGGTACTGTCATGCCTTGCTAGAAACACCAGTGGTATAGCTGTGATATAAGTCAAGGAGCTATGGGGCTGCCTGATGTCACAGTCAGTGGGTAAATAGCGCAGGGCCTCCCAGCGAGGTCCATCCTACTGCCTGCCTTGAGCAGCCTTGGTTCTAGCTGCTGGGCACCTACCTGGGCATGGGCACAGGGCCTGTCCTTGGGATCAGAGTTAGGCCCAAGGAGGAGAAACAGGCTCAGACATAACCATGGGCTGACAACTCAGGCAGGTTGACAAATGTTAGAGATTCAACTTAAAGCAGCTCCCATAGGTGTCAGCCTCTGCCTGAGTCCCACAGCCAGACCCCTGCAAGTGAGAATGCTCTGGAAGCCGTAGCAGCACATAGATCCTCATCACCAGTGGGAGTTTGAGGTTCAAACACCAACTTCTGTTTCATTTAATCCATTAATTTATTTGCTGGTCTCATTCCTAAACCCTCTTTACCCACGTGGATGAGTAGCTCAGCCCTTTCCCCTGGTAACATCAGAGTCTACCTTGATGTAGTGGGAAGGATACTGGTATCTGTGCCCAAGGGCAGAGAACAGGGGTGGAGGAAGCAGTGTCTCTGGTGGTGAGTGCCATGTTTGTGGTACAGACTCATGATTAGGTTAATCTGGTAGTTATATTGGCCAGTGAGAAGAATAAACTCTCAGGGAACATCATATTCTTGGAGATACAGAATTATAGCAAGAACGGACATGGAGGCCATAGTCCCCATTTGAACTCATTCCAAATTCCTAATTGATCATGAGTGCTAATTTTTGTGTCATCCTCACCCACTTCCTGGAAAGATAACTGAAAGTTATCTCACATGTAGCAACAGGACACTAGAGATGTCTCTGTGCTCTCAGCCAGAGCTGAGGAAGTGCCTGGCAGCATAGCACTCGGGCACTTAGGAAACATTTGGTGAAGTTGTAAGTAAGGACTCCTCCCATCTCTGATCACCTTGTTGACATTCGTGATGCTAATCACGGTACTGGCTGTCCTTGCATGTCCTGTTCTTTCCAGACTGGTGAAATGCAGTGCTCTTTTCCTGCTCAGCGTCAACAAGTGACAAGTAGTCACAGAGGGCGTGGAGCTTGTCTGTAGGAGCATCTCACAACGCAGTTTGAGCTCAACCAAAAAATTACTAAACTACCACTGCTACCTGGTTTTTGGTACCAAAAGTTTGTTAAGCTAAAAGTGCTTCACTAACCCACAAAGCGTCCTGAAGAAGCTGTCTGTTCATTCCGAGTCAGTAGGTTTGTCATTTCAGATGGAGATGGGGAGTACAGCACCAACTAATTCTGAGAGATGATAACGACACAGTATTTCCTTGACTCAGTGATTGCAAAGCCATTCCCCGGTATCTATCTATACCGTCTCTATTATTCATCTCCTGTCTATTATTATGGTTATCACTTACAATAAAAGGACATTGATTTACAAAACAATTGAAATTTATTAAAGAGGTATTGTTGTGAGATGAAGAAGCCAACTGAGAGCTCCACAGGAGAAAAAAGCAACGCAGTGGAGTGAGATGCAGGTGTTGGGTGGTGGCAATAGCTTGCATTCCTTTAGCTTTGTAACTCAGAGGCTATATTTCCTGTAGTTGCCAGAGTCTTCTGTATTCCCTACTATTGTTTCCAGTAGTTCTGACTTGTGTTTCATTGTCTGAATCGCTTCCAGCTGCACGTCCCTATCCTTTTTCTTCTCTTTCAGTACTCTTTGTCATTCCTATGAGGATGACCATCCAGCCCAGTTCCTCAGCATCCTTGTGGCAGCAGTAGATGTTTGGGGAAAACACACAATAACAGGACACATCTGGAGAGATCCTTTCCCAGGTACACCATCCTAACTTTCTGCAGTTTACACCATAGGATTTTTTCCACTTCTATTGGTGTTCTGTTGGCCTCTGGAGATAAAACGTACAAAATATACACTGACTAAACACCCACAAGAAATGTTGCAAGGATGTGGAAGGGTATTGCAGAAATTAGCTCCTTGAGGTCACAGATGAGTTGAGAAAAACAGAGAACAGATAATTGTTCCTAGTCCTTTTATTTCCCCACTTAAAAACATATATTTAAACCTTAATTAATGTCTTGAAGCCAATGCTACATTTAAGGCCTTGGGTGCTGAGTTCTTGCTATGCAAGATCAGCATCTTGTTAAACTTCTCTTGGGAATACTGAAATAAAGAGATAGAAAAGGAAAAGCAGAGTAAGCTTTTAGTGAAGGAAGTTAAGCTATTCCAGACTGAATTCTTGAGGGAATATCCTTCAAGAAGAATTTCTAAGTGGTGGGATGTAATCTGGGAAAATATGCAGCCAGTATCTTTTATATCCTTCTGAGGAGTGCTGGTGAAATAATAAAGGAGTGTTTTATTTTCTTGGCACATTGAATATTTTTTCCTCTGTGCTATATGAGCAAAGTGTTAAGCAGCCTGCAAAGTATTGCCTTTAAATATAGGAGTGATGGAAGTCTTCAGCTGTTGTAAGCCATGGGATGGAGCATGGCTACTTCATGTGAATTTTTACAGGCTTCTGCCAAGCTACCTCACTGCTGCTGTTTCCTGTTCTGTAAATAAATACTGCTGTAATATGTAGCGAGAAGGACAGAGCGTTATCCTGATATGTGCAGGGCATGATCTAGTACTTAAATCTGTGTCTGAACTAAAAGGTGGGCCTCTCATACACGCATATGGTAAGTCTATGTATCTGTGGCTGAGTCAGATCTGTGACAGCCAAATAAATTAGTAAATAATCCTGCTCTAGTTTAAAACCACAGGTATTCACTGGAAAATAAGATAATTATTTCTGTAAGCTATCCTGGATGCCTCATTTTCCTTTAGTTACTGCGCGTGTGCATCACATTTCATACCATACATTCATTCATGAGCAAATGAGTATGTTTTGTGTGTTCTTGTCATATAATTTACTCCTCTACTTTTCTATATGACGGCATTACAGTAAATTAGTTTTGTCGTACTGACTGCATTACAAACACTGCACAATACATTTCACATCGGTTTAATATGATTCATTAATTGAATTTAATTGTGTGCTTTACAAAGATCAATGTACTATCATTTGCTACATCACTAAAATGAAAATGCTGCCATCCTCAAGTGCAGTCTTTTGCTCTTGCTTTCAGCATAACCTTTTGGCAATATTAAAGGTGCCTACTTGAGTTATGTGAGGATAAATGAGGCCACTTGCTGGATCTTACTGAAGTTTAAAAGAGGATTTCAGTGAGTTTGAGGAACCTTGTGATCCAGGTTCAGGGAACTGTCTTTTTAGGTAGTGAAACAGAAAAAAAATCTTGCCAGAAAGAAATGGAAGATGTTTTGGAAGCATGCCAATGAGCTTGGAAAAAGACAGGACCCCTGCATTTTTACTTATAATGACCTTCATCTGCTGGGAAGGTAGGAACCAGAAACATTCATATAAAATTTAATGAAGTAAACATTAGTTTGAATTCAAGGTGTTTTTTTTTGTTGTTGTTGTTCTGTTTTTTACTCAGGAATTTGATAGGGATTATTGTGCATGTCAAATGTTTAGCTGAGTTTCTTTTCTTGCAAAGTAATAAAAATTGAGGCATTTGAAGGAGATTTTGAACTCTGTCTCTATATTAGGACTGGTCCTGGACCAACGCTGGGCTTTCAGACAATTCATTGCACACATTCTTTGCCTCTCTGGCCAAGACAAGCCATGGCTTCCTCTCTGCACCTCACCAACCATGAAGCTCCTGTTTGACAGGGAATAGATGTGGGAGTATGGCAAGTCTTTTAATATCCAGTACTTTGCATTATGGATAGTAGTGTTCCAGAAGGTTACCAGACATGTGGCTGTTGAGTGTGAGAAGGCCTTGTATCTGTGCAAATCTCCATTTCCAGTGCTCTGATGTGGCCACTGGGAAGGGTTTGTACTACTGCTGGAAAGCAGTATGCTGAATTATCAGCAGAATGTGTTACTGTCAGGTAGAGAGCACAGTGTGTATCTCTACTAGAGCAAAGTGAATTCTCATAGTGTAATTCCTATGCTCAGACTAACAGCTGTATCTCTGCAAAGCAGACTTATGTTCCCTGACCTTTGTGGCCTTACCACCGAGGTGTATATATCCTGAAGCACAAAATAATACATAGCGTAACATTTACGCATTAAAATATACGCACTCACAAACTTCTATGTTCTTTGCTTCTTAGCGTGTGAATTTACTTTTGTCTACACAAAAATGTGTTGTTCAAATGAGGCAGGTTAGCAGGATGATCCACTTCATAGAATCATAGAATATCCCAAGCTGGACTCTGCAAAATCAGCCCACCCTTGTTATTGATGCAGCAGCTACTCCCAGTCACATCTTCAATACACATGCATTCAGATATCTTGCTGCTATTTCAGCACCTTACTGTGTAAGGTGATATTTAAAATGTTTATTTATTTTTTCTTTCTTCCACGGGGAAAGGAATGGGAGTTTTTAGTAGAAACTCTGAGGAAAAAAAGAACACGAATTGATCCACTCTGTACTCAATATATGTAGGTAACTCTAAAAATAATGCTTCCTGTTTATTTCTGTGGAACCTATAACAGATACCAAGAGCACAGTAACACAGCATTGTCATCACTGCTGAAACGCACACCCCACTGTCTCGCTGTGCTCACATCCACTCCAGAAAAGACCAAAACTGTTTGATCTCAGCAAGTGTCAATGAAAGTCAGTGGGTGCCATTTGTTCTGCATGCAGGAATTAAATGATACACCTTTGCTTCATACACACTTCTGTGTCAGACTCCATTTTGTCCGACTGCCCCTCTGCTGCTATCTGTTGCATGGCATCAAAATGTAATGGAGTATTAATGGGAAAGCTCAGCCTCTTCAGTCACCAGTGTCTGCCTCTGACATCATGGGCCAGCATAATAAGATAGGAGGCAATACTTTCAGAGCAGCCCTCAATCTATTGAGATTCTGGCCTCTAGGAATATCAATAACTCTTCCAGAAGAAATATGCATGCTTTTCCTCGTGGAGACTTTATTGAGGTTACATGCAACACTTTGATGGACTTTTTATCGGGCAGTTTGCTCTTATATTTAAAGAGCAGAGTAACTCCTGGAATACATCACGGTGTTGAGGACAGACTCCTGGGCCCCCAGGACAGACTCGTACCTAGAGCAAACTGCAAGAAAAAAGTACAATCAACCTCTCAAATTACAGCACAATGTGGCACGGATCTCTCTGATTCCTCACCAAGCCAGAAGGCATAATCACGTAATAATTTCTGGTTAAGTTAGGGCGTGGTCATCTGCTAAAATCTTTGTTCGCAAAACATAAACAAGTTTTTCTTCCTTAGGGAAGAGAGAAAAGGAACAATATTATGAGTTGTTTTTTTTTTTTTTTTTATCCAGGCCATAACATCAGACTGTTCAGAGCACAGCAGGACAGATAAGAGTTCAGATGAAGTTTCTGTACATTAATACATAATGGGGAGACAAGCTTAATCATGAGTGCTCTCCCGGTGTTTTTTTCTCTTCTTTCCATATACCCAGATAAAGTAGATATTTCCTCTCAAAATTGCTAAAGAATGAATCACATAGTGGCTCACTTAACATAGCCCTGCAGATTTGAACATGTGCCTGGCTTCTTCTGTCTCCGTACGTGGCAGTTACCTGGTATCTGCTCACACTATCTTAAATCAAGGGAAGCCTTCACTGAACACATTGACTGCCATCTTCTGCTTTGGGCACCCAGATCCCCAAATGTGGTGTTGCTTTGTGCTATCCAGGCTTGAGTTCCCTTGAGGTTGCTACTGACCCTCTCTGACTTGCCAAGAAAGGCAGTGAAGGAACTGTGAAGTAGGATTGATCTATTTATGGACATTAAGTAAAAACAGCTAGATGATCTTTAACGTCCCTTCCCACCTAAGCCATTCTATGATCCTATGAACTGAGCCTAATTATGGATTTTTTTGTGCAGGAAAGGTGCAGATCATGGTCAGCATGTCTAGTGGTCACACTACAGAATCCTGACATGCTAACATTTTATCAGACCTTATTGCTTTCTGTAACTACCTGGAGGAAGGTTGTAGTGAGCTGGGGGTTGGCCTCTTCTCTCCTGTGACTAGTGATAGGACTAAAGGGAATGGCTTCAAGCTGCGCCAGGGAAGGTTCAGGCTGGACGTTAGGAAATACTACTTCTCTGAAAGAGTGGTC
>PPHD01019584.1:0-14025 GCA_002909625.1 Bambusicola thoracicus
GGAGAGTGGCAGATGTGCTGAAACATGGTGTTATTCAATATAATAGCCTACTCTTTGCAAATAAGCAGGAGAAAATCATGTACCTCATAAGTATAGTTGGGACAGGACACCAGCAAGAAGAGCCACGTGAAGGGGTTGTAGGTTGGACTTGGAAAACAGGCTTTGTTTCCTTTACAAAACGGGAGGAAAAAAAAAAAAACAACATGCTTTTATTATAGGGAAGAGAACATGGCCTTCTAATAATTTTTCTGTGTAACAGGCATCGCTGTGGCCAGCATTTCCAGAGTACAACTATAGTCAGAAAATGGTGTGAAATATTTGAGACAGAAAAAGCTGCATTTTTTTCCCATTGAGAGCACTGCTTAGCAAACCATGTGCTGGTTTTTACAGGAAAGGTTTGGCATGTCCAAAGGATAAGACCTTTGTTCAGAGAAAGAGAGAAACAAGTAGTTTAACGTGGAGTAGCCGGAAGGAGAGGGCTAAGGGCACTCTTCTGGGATATAAAGGACATGGCTGTGTCTTACTCAGCCTGACTCAGGAACATGAACCCATCCCCTCTTGCATGCTCATCCTTCTTCCTTGAGTAGAACAGGAAAACAACTCCAGAGCTAAGAGCATGACATTCTACAGTCAACAACGATGCTCATACACATTGCGTTTCACTTTTGAGTTCTGGCAACAATGCTATTTTTAATGCCTTTAGACACTGAGAATGCTAAAATCAAATGAAAATATTTTGCTTTTGCTTCTTCTAAACTGCTTTAGGCTTCAGTGCATGAAGCTGATCTATACCATGGTGAGGTATTTTCTTGAAAAGAATGCTATTGTGAGTAATTACACTGTTACTATCTGAAAATATAGTTTACTTTCTAGTATGTGCGGTATATGTATCTGGTATATACAACTTTTATTCTCAAGATACAAAAGATCCTGAAAAATCCATGCTTGTAGCAGTGTTTAAGAGCCTGTGAAAGCACACTTAGATGCCCATATGTGGGTTTCTCTTTGTTTATTTGTACATATCTGGATGTGTATCCGCGCGTGAGATGGGTCTATCTATAGAAACTCAGCAATACAGTTTTGAAACATTTGAAACTGATTTCAAATTGAATTCTCTGTTGACAGTTAACAGGATGCTTTAGAGAAATTCCATGCTTAAATCCATATTTAAATTGTAGTTGTGTATAACCAAGATAAATTAGCTACAATTTTTGGAACAACAACAGTGTTGCTAATGTTTCCTTGTCACCACATTTATTTTGAGCACGTTGCACCAATGGCAAGGCACCTACTTAATCTTTCTTTATTCTGTGCTTGTAGATACATAAATTACTGTATACTAGTAGAAGATGGATAGGTTAAGCACACTTCAGTCTTTAATAGACAAATATGAAACAGACCTGAATGATTTTGGTGAGCTAATGCTACGTTGATAAAGTGATTTCCAGCTTCACACATCTGCAAGACATTAAAAACATATTTTCAGTTCAGCCGAAAATGATGGCTGTGTTACAGAGCATAACCAGAATCTCCACTCTGCAGCTTAGTCTTTGCTTCCAGAACCATAGAATCATAGAACTGTAGAATGGCTTGGGTTGGGAGGGACCTTAAAGCCCATCCAGCTCCAACCCTCTATTGCGGGCAGATTTGTCAACCATAACATGAGGCTGCTCAGGGCTTCTTCCAACAAAGATGCGTACTCCAGAAGGACTTCTACACCCACCCCATGGGAAATGCATTCTGTGCATTTCAATGGTGACAATCCATGGACCAGTGTGGTTCCTATGCCCAGGACATGCAACATGCTTCAGTTTTGGGATGTCAGAAGGACTCCCTGAGACCTAAAGAATTTTGTAGGATACTTTTCTGAAATGAATACCATCTTCAGGATTTAGATATAACCCAGCCTGCAAAGGAGTAGGTGGAGAGTTGACTACTGGTTTTGTAAAGACATAATGAATTCACTTTCCTCCCATGGATTAGTGGTTCTACCTTCTTCCTACTTCCTTTCCTTTTTTCTTTTTTTCATTTTTCCCTTGTTTTCTGAAGAAAGTCAAAAGGCTGATTTACATTTCAGTCTTTAACTGGACATTTTTATTTAGTTATGGGTTTGAAGACTGATTTCTCCTCTTACACTGAAAAAAGGCAGTGTCACAAAGTTGTTTTCTTGTATCATTTATCATTCTAAACTTTGCAAATCTAGCAAAAATCAAGAAATAAAAAGAAGAATGCTAAAACCTAGCGATATCATAAGTGTTCAAGTCATAAAATTAATACAGAAAAAATATGATAGCCATTTTTAAAGCCAATACTGAAAACATCAGCAATAACAAACTTCAATTAAAACTAACTGGAAGGAGCACATAATTTCATTTTGTATTGAAAGGTGACATTATTGGAAAGAAAACTGTAGATAGCATTGCTGAAGAAAATTCTTCCCCTTTTTGGCTGAGAGATTTGTGTTTTTTATTCGGAAAGTTTAAACCAAGTCTTCTACTAGCAAAACTGTTAATCTGCACAAATAGGTAGTCATGGGTCAAATCCTGCAATCCTTTTGTGTGGTTTTTCTTAATTACAACTAAATGGCTATCATCTGTCATAAACACCTGATGTAGAATGTTAGGCAGAAAAGGAAATCCTGAGATAAGACGTTGTATCAGAAGCTATAATTCTACCCACAGCATTAGGTACTTCTGTTTATGAGCTAGGGACATAATTGCTTTTGTTTATTATTACTTCAAAGAAAAATGGTTCAAACTTTAAAGAATTCATACTGACATGTGTTGTTTGTATCGTAGAATCACAGAATAACCTGAGTTGGAAGGGACACATAGGGACCATTGTCTCCTACTCCTGGCTCCACACACTGCCCAAAATCAGACCCTATCTCTCTGAGAACATTGTCCAAATGCTTCTTGAACTCTGGCAGCTCAGTGGTGGGTCCACTGCTCTAGGCAGCCTGTTCCATGCCCACTGCCCTCTGGTGAAGAATCTTTTCCTTACACCCAACCCAATACCCCCAGTGCATCTCCATGCTGTTCCCTTGGGTTCTATCACTGGTTATTGTAGGGCAAAACAGATTAATGCTCTACAGATAACACGTACTAATTCCATAATAAATTAAAAGTTAGAAAAGTAAAGGGTATTTCTGTAGAGATTCCTCTTGTCTTACCTGTAACTCTGCAGCTGGATTCTGCTCATAAGTAGCTCTTATGTCCTTGTTCAGAAATATGGCTGGTAATGCTCTATATCAAGAACTGCTGAACATCAGCTAGTCCTTAGCGTCTCAGAAATGTTAAATGTGGGGCAGTGGAGAACTGCTGGAAGAAGACTTGCTGTCTTTATCATACTGAACTGTTGAAGTCTACATAGCGTTTCCCATCTTTATAACCCTGTGCAATAACCATCCCTGCTTTGAGTAATTTCTCTAAATAGAAGAATCTTTCAGAAGGGCCTGCTGACACTCTTCCAATTACTCTGTACTGTTGTTTACAGCAGCTGCAGATGTATGCACTTAAATCAGGATACGTACTAAATACATGTATTAAAGGCCTTAAAAGAGGAAAAATAAATCTTTCAAACATTTTATTCATAAGTTTTAGAATCCTGTGAAAACAGCTTCAAATTGTTTTCTATTGTATGTTGCTGCTTTAAACTGCTGGGGAATCTGTCAGCACGGGGTCTGAAAGGGAAAGTTTGTGTTTCCATGGCTATGAATTTCTCAAAAGAGCTGTAAGAATTCAGACAACAGACAGTTGCTGGTGCAGATCTGAAGGGGATGGCCCTATTTTTTAGCAAACACCCACAACCAGGCTCTTCTCTGGACTTGACCACATACTTTTCCATAGAAGTTTCAATAGAAAAGGATGGCTTTTTGTGGACAGAGAGAGAGTTTGTTATGAGCTAGTTGTACTGGTAGCACTGAATATTCAGTTTGCTTGGCTTCAAGTAATCCCTGAGCTCAGGAAGGAGATGGGCTTTAGGGCTTCAGGTACACCACGGCCCACCACAGCTGTCTGCCCCCGTGGTGCAGGATTATTGCAGCAGCTACACAGCACCGCTGGGTGTGCACACTCCTTCCTCAGAGCATACTGCACATCTTTGCTACACCTTATTTGGGCAGGAAAAGCTGAGAACTGCATGGCCAAACCCCACAGACGAGTACTGCCAGAACTGTGATCTTTAGGAAAGCGTTCAAATTTTAATAAGGAGTTGTTTGAATGCGTTTCTGAGTACCATTTGCCTGAAGGACAAAGATGCGTTACTGTGTCCTCTTGCTGTTTTATTTCTGTAAATTCATCTGCAGCTGATTTCCAAAGAGGCTGACTGCTTCAATTACCCATGCTTGCTCAGGTAGTTAATACTCAGCGTATTTGCAACCACTGTGCCAAGAGGACAGAAGAGTATATACATGTGAGAATTTCTTACTCAGCCTCTGTCTCAGGACCATAGGTTCATTGAAACCTCAGGTTCAGCAGGTGCTACACTCTCAGCCATCTGTGGGTGAAGCTATGCATTTTCTTCTCTTCCACATGAAGAATACACTGAACTTTTCCCCCCTCCCTTCCCCACCATCTAACTTGTAGGCATTTAATTCTCTCTAAGTTTCTTTTAACTTGTGTTGAGCAGCCTGAATGTGGGCACCTTAGAAAAGTTTTCTCATAAATGAACAGGCAAATTATTTCTTACAAAGGCCTCCAAGAAAGACATCAGCCTTCTAAAGCCACTCTGACTGCCCATGGCATCACCCTGTTTTCATGAGACCAAAATGCTTGCAGCCAGCATTTCTGCCCAAAATGGAAAGCTGTCCAAATGCCAGTAAGTACCTTCATCTGAAGGACATAGCTAGTGGACGTGGTGGTGGGCTGACAGTTGGATAAACTTAATGGTCTTATCCAACCCTAATGGTTCTATAATCTACTTCTGATCTGATGAAAAATACAAGCACAACACCTGAAAAGGGGTTTCTCTAATTATAGCTAATTATACACAAAGGCAAGCTTAAAACTGCAGCAAAACACATGCTGTCAAAAAAAATCCTTCATCTCCTGCACTCTCCTTGGCTTCACCCATTCTAGGGACACATAGGGCAAATGAGCAAATTTTTCAGGGTATGCATTACTACTAAATCTGCTTAGGATAGCTTCCTCTGTTTTAGAGCTTTCAAGTTCCAATCTATCTAAATATTAGTGTTTTGCGTGATTATGAGTAGTAATAACACTGACATAGTTCTCACTGCTCTCACACACAGTACATTACATTAAGGCAAATAATACTAGGAGACTTGCTGGCCCAGAAACCTTAATATCCTTAATATCACTAAATCCAGTCAAATAACACAGGACTACAGAAGTGGACCTGTATATATACATATGCATAGCGACATCACTGCATTTTTGCTAAAGCACGAGTTGTTCCTATTGCAGAATAATTCATAAAAGTTTTACTTTGTACTTACCAGAAAAGCAAGGGCAGCAAGAGAAACTTGTCTGTGGCCAAATGCTAGAAAACAGAATGAAATTATAAATTGAATTTTACAGTATGCACATGGTTTGCTATGGGTGAAATTAATCTAGTGCTGACGAGCAGAAATACGTCTTTCCTGACAGACTCTGCATAAAGAGTGGATATTATCACACAATATGAAGACAATGCAAATAGTAAAGTCACTCCAGAAATGCCAATCTCTTCACCACTGATCTCAAGGTAATTTTCACCTAACTTTTTCTAATATTTGCCAGCTCCCTACGTTCAGTTGCTTTGTCAAAGCAGTTGGTGGTGTTATATTCCTTGGAAAGGTATGGGAAGGAAAAAAAAGTGAACGTCAGTGGAAGAACAAGGCTGGGAATCACAGTTCTGTCCATATGACTTCCCATACCCAGCCTTCTATCTCCATTAGCAGTAAAGTTCAGTTATAAGTAAGTAGTAGTATGGCTTTACTGTGTATCCGCTATCTGCTTCACGGTCTCACCATACATATTTAGCCTTTGCAATTTTTACTGTCCTTCACTTGCCATCTCCTTCTTTTTTCTGTTGTCCCCAGACCACTGTATTACTGTAGGGTGTTCATCTCCAAAGATTACAATTTTCCTACAAACCTTGGCCATCGCTGAGGGCCACAAAACATGTGCATGTCCCTCACTCCACTCAACAAGTATCCTCAAGCCTTTACTTTTGAGAACCCGCTTTCTCTGGCTGGTACATGACTCCTCCACGTTGTCAAGGGCATATGCTAAAAATCCTCCCCAGAAAGTCAGCACATAGCAGCAGCTGAGCATGTAGCTGCTAAACAGATGTTCTTCACAGGCCCTTTGTCAGCCTGGTTTAATGTGCAGCTCCTCCTTGCCTTTACTTACCTGTCCCCAGTGTGACTATCTGTGGATATGGCTGTAGAGGTCACCATCCAGAATAACTCTTGTCTTTTTTTTTTTTTTAACTAATACATGACAGAGAGGTGGTGATCCAGCATTGACCACATTTACCTACAAGTGTCATTTTAAAGAAGTGTCAAGCAATTAGACATTAAAGGTATAAACATGGTGTCTGGCTTCAAGCTGCACCTACTGAACTGATGGTCCAGACAGGTAAAAACAAGTCTTGGAAAGTTTCAGCCTTGTTTGCAGCACTGCTGTTAAAGCCACACCAAATACAAATATCTTCTAATGAATCACAGCAAATTAAAATAGAATTTATGTTCTATTTTGAAAGAATCTGAGGGCCAGAACATGTACGGATTTTGTAGGATTTGAGGTTGCCCACCAAAAACTTCTTAAAACCAAGGTCAGTTTTGTGCTCTGCTTATACATACATGGTGGCGTATATCGGGGATGGTTGATGTAGTATGCAATCCAAGAAGTGAATCCCCAGTAAAAGACACAGCCCTGGAATGGACAAAAAATATATATTTTTGTTGTTGTTAGAAAGGGTGATAAGCAAGTATGAACTGTAACTGTAAATTCTACTAAGTGCAAAGCCCAGATGACTACTGAAAGGCTTTGCAGCTGCTTCTTGAGAATATACAGAATATAGATCTTCTAAGATGTTATGAGGCCACTAAAAATAAAAAAAAATAAAAAGGATGCTCTGTGCAGATTTTTCAGTGCCTGCTGAATGTTTTTCATCCCTGTTGTAGGAACTGACATTTGTTTTCTTCTTATTTGATTCTTGCACTGAAGGGCATATTTCTCCGAGTAGAACTATTAAAAGCCTAGGGCTGGTTAAAAGAGTTGAGCTGCGACAATACCGTAAACTCAGTGTTTCCAGGCAAGATAGATCTAGCCAAACAGAACACTAAACCAGCTGAGAGAATAAAGAGCAAAATCAAATAAGCCAATTTTAACCCTGCTGAAAAAAAGGCATGCAGTGCCTTTGACTATACGTCATCTACCAATGTGGATTCAGCTCTGCTACGTCCGCTTGTGAAAAAGCAGCACCCCAACTTTGCCTGACCAAAGGTGACCAAAGGCTTGGGAAGGCCCAAGCAGAGATAACCTGATTGTGTTCTTGTCCTTTTTAAGGGTCACTGCTCCCATCCTTTGTATAAGGGAGAACTCCAAACTCACCAACCAACCGACTGAGACAATCATGGAGACCAGATAAAGCCCTTCTATGTGTCCACACTCTGTACTATCTCAGGGAGAGCAGTGTACTGGGACTGGCTACAGCTCTATCCCATAGTATGGGAGCAGGAAAGGCTTTCTCTTTTTAATTTTTCTATGCAATGCATAGGAAGTGCATGAATGTGGGTCTTTAACTCCCACATGCATGAATCACTTTAGAAGCAGCGCTGGCTCCAAAGCCACATAGGTGCTCTAGCTTATATTCCTCTTTATTGTTTTTTGTACTACACCACAGCATCCCTTGCTGGGAATCTCATTAGCACCTTTCTGAGTCTGAAATGGAGGCAAGTCACCTATCCTGGCCATATGTTTATCCCCTTCACTGAAATGCTGTATGTATTGCAGAACTTTTCAGGGAAGGCTCTTTCAGCGTGGGGAAGTGGGGTGATGCAAAATGAGTTTTGAATATGTGAAATAAATGGAAGGAGAGCCTATGAGATAATGACACAAGGCTGCAGTTCAGGAGACAGAAGGCTTTAGGCAACTTGATATCTTCTTTCCTCGTGCTTCCATCTATAGAATAAGGAATATATTTATAATTTATTTGTAACTTGATTTTAACTTCCTAATGCAAAGGCTGTCTCTTACTCTGTATTTATATTGCACCAAGGAAGTGGAGTGTGATTCTGTCAGCATTGCTCATTGTTGCAGCACCGTATCTCATAATAAAATAGCATTCAATCTGAAAAATATCCTGATGTGACAACAAGCCCCTTGGGTGGATGAGTCAAAGTGGACACTGACACGCAGTAGCTGAAATGGACATTGATTTCAGTTCATGTTCCTGGGAACATGGCCCTGAGATTTTTTACTGTATTTATGTTTTGACTAATCAGGATTTATTGAGATAGAAAATAAATTATTTTTTTATTTTCCTATCTTCTTCCAAGGTCTGCCTCAGTGTGAGGATAGTCTCTCTTACACAAAATGATATACACGGTTACCTTTATCATATTTTTCAGGGGAGTGTGCCCTCCAGAAAACTTGTGAACAAATAATGTCTCCAGAAGATGTCTGATGTAGTGCAAACAATGACAGAAGCAGGCCAAGCTGGAAGATAAAAAAGAAGAAATAAAGGAAATGAAGGTAAGTGAAAGATTGATTTTTATTATTTCACAGTTTAATGACACAAAAAAAAAAAGTTAAGGACTAGTATTCTTGAACACTGAAATCGTGAGATTTAAGTTTTTGTCTTAATTGAAGCATCTGGAATCAGGGATTAATGGAATAATTTTCCAGTGCTATACAAAGTTGCCTTCATTTTGTAGGGGAACAGCTTCTTTTTACCAGTCTTGAATTAAAAAGAGCTCCTCGAGCTCTCAATGTGATGCATCGCCCTGACAGGACATTAAAGCAGGACAGCTGTGTATACAAGCAGACATCTGCTGTGCTTTTCCAAAAGAAGTCTCCCATGTTTTAAGGCTACCTTAATGTTCCTGCAGGATGTGTCTGACATTTAAAAACATTCTGAATAGCTACTGAATGGTTTCCTTGTCCTTTGCCAACTTGAGTAGCTGCATGGCGGTAGTTTGTATTTCATTTCCTTACGGACACAAAATGAGATTTTGTTGCAAAGTTAATCCATTCTGATGACTTTTTTGTTCCCTGTTACAAAGAACTGAGGTAATTGTTGTAGAAATTATTATACTGATTCTCTTTTGAGGAAGATTATGAAGCAATATCAGGTGCTGCTGATTTGCTTCAGAGAATGAGTTGAGGCTCTTAGAGATTGAGTTTCAAAAACAAATGTCAAGAGTGATTTCTTGTGGCATTTTATCTTGGTTACATTTACCGTACTACCAGAGTCTGTCTCAGTGCAAACCAATTATAAAACATAAATGAAAAGTGGTTTTCTGCATGTGAAATCCCAAATACTTTTATTATGCATCTTGTACGGTATCCAAAGTCAAAGATTAAACAATTTCAAAGTAATTAAACCAGAGAGATTTGAGCTAAGAAAATTTCAAACGATTAACGACTTAACCAAAGGCCAGAGCAAACTTCCAGCTTTGTTGGGAATTTTAAAATTAATTTGGCTTAAGATGTGGACCTCAAATGTGCACCCATTAAGGAGCAGTCACTTCAAGTATTCTGAACACCTCCTGCCCACTTAAAAGAAGGTTAAATTATTTGTCTGTTCTGAGCTACTGAAAACTCTCTCTTCTAAGTAAATGAGCAAAAGAAGGAAGGCTTTGGCTCGGAATTCAGCTATTCTGTATTCTCATTCCCAGATCTACTAAGTTCCTTAACTTCTCTCCAAGCCTCTGTTTCTCCATCTGTGAATGGCGGCATCAGTCAGTGTGTTTCTCTGCTGTATACCAGCTCCCTCGATCCTGCAATTACTACATGGAAAAAGAATGCTAGAGGAAAAAGAATGCTAGAGGAAAGCTGCACTGTTTCTTCAGGCTCCCTGTGTGCCCTTTCACTTCCAGTGCTCTTGGTTTCCTTGACCACCTTCCCTCCCAATAATGCCCCCAGACTGAGAAGAATCAAACTCAACTGCATTCCTTAGTGTGAGAATTCCACACTGGGAACTCCATTGGGAATTCCACACATTCCAGAACTTCCTGGCAGTTACCACGCTTTACTGCTTGCCGCTTTCTTATCTGTGGCAGTTCTTGATCTCCCTCATCAAGCAGATCTCTTCAAGAGTCCTACAAAATGCTTGGGACTTTCCGAGGTCCTAAAAGGTTATCTTGGTTGACTGTCATCTCTTCATTTCTTTTTGGTTCTAGCAGACTAACCAGGTCACATTTGGCAGAATAGAATCATAGAATCATTAAGATTGGAAAGACCACTAGATGACCTAGTCCAACTGTCAACCCATTTCCTTGTGGTCAGCAGCTATCGTATCATACCTGAGGTGTTTTGTTTTTCTTGTTAGTATTACAGTGATGGAGAGAAGCAAAGGTGCCAGATTTCTGCTTCTGTATTTATGCTCTTTTTTTTCTTTTTCTGTACAGCTAGATACAGTATGTGCTTTTCACTCTTCTGTAATACTGGCTGAGCTCTCACTTGTGTTTGTCACTTGAATATTTTATTTCTTAAAACTCTCAGAACTCACAGACATAGCATGTGACCCTGAAGAGCAACTACACTTTGAAGAGCTTAGTTTCAAAAAACAGATTACTGGTTCTGAATTCCTGTGGTGCTTCTCTTGAGTTTCTCAGTTGTTCACGACCTGGCTATTGGCATGCAGACCTCTTCAAACCTAGCTGAGAGCTGTGCTGTATGCTGGCACTACACAAATTGGAGTGGAAAGGCACTGGGAAGAGACTGAGAGTGGAACACCTGAAGTCTTGTCTTCCCCTCTCTGTCAAGTGTGACTTTGGGTCTACTACCCTGTGATTATTATTTAACCTTCTGTTCAGGCTGTGTCTAGAGTGTGAACACTTGGGGGCATATACTACATCTCCCATTGCAAGCAGATGCAGTGACCATTGCAACTGTAGTCCTATTTTTAGTCAAGCTTGAACAATTTGCAACTCCGGATACTACTCTGGAACCAGTCTAGCTGAGAAGGAGCGCTGCCTCCCACCCTGTCCTGGACACCTCTGTCCCCAGGACATGATTCACATGAGTGTCACTTACTGAACCACTGGGTGGCGGAAGTTCTTCGTACTTTCCACTTGATCATAAATAGTTGAGAGACGAATGTAAAAGAGCAGGTATATTAGTAGAGGCCCAGTGTATTCTGTTAGAAAAAACTAGAAATGAAAAATAAAATAGCTGAATCAGAGTGGGAAATTGCACCAATAAAGGCATGAGAAAAAGACCCTATCCACAACAGCCTTTCATCCTTCAAATGCTATTTCAGCTACATTTTGAGGACATAAACAACATCTAGGTTTTTTTGTTGTTGTCTCTTTAGCAAAGGAGTAAAATCCATCTAGCAAATGAGTGAGGCTTCTGTGCAGAATATTGACCCAATCACAAAGGTTTTGTGGAAGATGGTAAAAATTGCAGTTATCTCGTCTTTATACTTTTGGCTGTTCCATCAAATGCCAATTTTGAATGTAAATACCACAGCAAATGAGGGTTCAGAAACTGAAGGCAACTTATGTTTTGCCAGTGGGTTCTTTTGTTTGTTTGTTTTTTGTAGTTACATGATACATCAGTCTAAAGCCAACCATGTATGAGAAAAGGAAATGTAGCTCTGAATATTGGTTGCTTGCAGAGTCCTCTGGAAGTGAGAGATCATGGCTCAATATTTGGCGGTGGGTGGAAGAGTGGGGCCAATCTGCCTGATGCATGGTGCTTGGAGCCTCTGATGGAGAGGAGCTCTCTTGTGCAGGCATCCACAGAAGCAACCTGCATGGATTACAAAATCCTATGCGTTTATGAGGGCCAGTAAGTGTCAAATCATAACTCAAGTTCATAGTATTGCTAAAGGGGTAAGATGTTTAACTAACATGCTAGGGGAGCTACTTGTGCTGCTGTAGAACTGTAACAGGTAAATACCAATGGCTTAAGGGAGCAACGCTGAGTTTAGACTAACCTTCTCAAAAATAGAATTTGGCAGGCACTCTGACCCTCAGTGCGCTGTTTCTGTTATCTTTCTTCTTAAGTCCTTTGAAAGAAAATGTTCTCATCTGAAATATTCCGCAAGTAGATTTTGTTGCTTTGGGATCCCCAGCACTGTTTTATTTTCCCCTACTACAAGGGGAAGCTCTGGAAATGTTGGCCTTTAATAGCTGGACTGTCTCCAAAAGTAAGAGAGTTGAGCATTCTCTAGAGGAGAAATGTCAAATTCTTTTTTCCACAGGATACTGTGACTTCTGTGCTACATTTAGACTGCATAATCCCAAGAGCAGTAATGTGTGTGTGCCTGTGTGCATAGAAGCATATTATCAAGGCTAGTCTGGGAGCCCACATCATTGTGGAACACACCACAGCCATGGGATTATTGGATTTTTGTTTTATTATCAGTTGCACTGGTCTATTCCCAACACTGGGGACTCACTGCACTAGGCATTCTACAAATACTGTAGGAATCTGCCTCTGCTGTTAAAACCTAATACACTAAATATAGGCATTGATGAATCCAACACATTAATCACCCAGGTGGAGACATGTGGTCTAGGATCAGCTGTGAGATTTGCAATCAAAGTAGGTATTGTCTGGCCAGCAGGGCTGTATTTGCCTTTGTCATGACTACATCATATTGCTGAAACATAGTTGAGATTAGTAGCATTCACTTTTTAGAAGATGAGGTTCCATTTTCTTTTTGACACATTGGATGAGTTCTACTCTGTTTCCCTCTGTTCCATCTGCCGTGCTGCAACTTCTGCTTTCCTTCTCTGTCCCATTGATTTTAAATTCACTGGAAGTGAAAAGTGAGTTCCAAAGAAACCCTGCTACCAATACCAGAAGTTCAAGCAAGTGGAAGGGAAAGTAGTCTTAAATTAACACCAAAATACAATCAGTTCTAACCACTGACAATCAAAGAGAAGCACCATCCTTTTACTATTGATTTTCAGTGAATATTTATCTTCTGCAGAAATGCTGAAACAGCCAATATTCAGAAGAAAATTACTTTTTCCTTACGATACTGTGGGCCTGCCTAGATTATTTCAGGTGCAGCCATATGTGGTGGTCCATAATAAACACAAAGGTTTTTTTCTGAAGGAATGCTACATCTCTATTACAATGTTCATAGCTCAAAAGAATTCAGTTCATCATTAACTCCCTGAAGAAACTGTCCCTTTTTTTTCCCCCACATCTGTACACTCTGTTTCTTATTTCATATCACACATGTTGTCCATTTCTCTTATCTTCCTCCTATCTTTTCAATTGTCTGGCATTATGTTCTGTAGTTACCTCTCACAGGTAAGCTAATAGAGAAGTCTCCAATCTGCTTATCTCCATTTCCATCACTCGAGATGATGGGAGAATTGGGAAAACTGCCAAACAGTGATGTATACCATTCTGCCTGAGCAGAATGGTACCTCCTTCCCTATAGTTTCCAAAAGCCCATCTCTTTTTTAATCCTTTATTCAGGTTATCATGCCCGTAACACCTTGCTAAACTAAGTAATGACCAGGTCAGGAGTTATAATCCCACAGTTCATGAGGCAGAGGGTATACAGAGGAAGAGATGAATACAGTAGAGGTAAAAGGAGGTGCTTAAAGGGTTTTGTTCTCTGTAGTGCAGAGGGAATGCAAGGTGAATTTCCTGGCTGGTGGGCACAGCTGGCGTAATGCCTGACACTGTCCCAGCAGGATGACTGCAGGGGGAGGAAGGATTTCTGATGTGAGTTAATAGCATATTGTGTATGGTTTGGGAAAAGGCAGGAGAGAACAAAAGGAAGCTATAAATAGTGCGGATGGAGTGGAAAAAGCCTGAAAAATGTCCGAGAGAACCTTTACAAACAGCCCATGGATTAGCAATCTTCAGATGAAGGCAT
>PPHD01019585.1:0-14025 GCA_002909625.1 Bambusicola thoracicus
CAGCAGAGACAGTCCTGGGATGTGGCTGTGGGACCCATAAGGGCTCTTAGGGCAAGGCTGGGGCTCTGCTTTTCCCTGCAAGGGGACAGGAGAGGACTGCTCTGCTAAGCCAGCTTCTACACAAGCATTTACAGGGCCCAATCCCACATCTGTTCAGCAAGGGCGCCCTGACAGCACACCCCTGGACCTCCCAGCCTTTGGGGTGGTTGTGACCACAGGCACTGGAGCAGCTGCAGATGGGCTCATTCTGCCTGCTGGTCCATCTCAGCCAGGTTTTCCAGCCCGGCCGTGACCTAAGTGCCCACCAGGGGCAAAGCCACATAATTTACCCCCTGAACAAGTTGGAAAAGCACCCAAACCCTCAGCAGCACAAGCACGACATAGAATCACAGAACACCCTGAGGTGGAAGGGACGCACGAGGATCACCAAGTCAAAGCCACGGCCCCACACAGCGCCAGCCAAGCCCTACATGTGAGAGCAGTATCCCAACACTCCCTGAGCTGTGGCAGCTCAGTGCTGTGCCTGCTGCCACGGGAATCTGCTCCATGCCCAGCAGCCCTTGATGCAGAACCTTTCCCTAATCCCCAACCTGATCCCCTGATGCAGCTCCAGGCTGGTCATGTCCGGTGCACACACAGCACTGACATCACCTTCGTGCCCTGGACAGGCACAGGATGCTCAGCCCCAGCTCCATCCCACTGCCCGGACCCTCAGCACCGAGCCCCGGGGCTGCAGGTTGGCCGCAGTGCCAGCAGGGTGCCGGCAGGGTTGCCGTGGGTGGGTATTTGCTGTATCTACACACACACACACGTGTGCACATAGCTAAAGGACGGCAGGTAGCCTAATCCCATCCCCGATCAACAGGTATTTTCGACAGCTAAGAGCTCGGGAAGAGATTGGCTGTAATTAAGCCGAAATTAAGGGTGCCGTGACGCTGCTGGGGCCCGGAGCCGTCGGAGCCGCCCCGGATAAGCGCGGCTGGGAGCACAGCGGGATGCCGGCGCTCGGCGCGGTGCCGTTCCTGAAGCCCACCCCCCTGCAGGGCCCCCGCAACTCTCCTGGCCGTCAGCGCCGGCACACGCTGCCCGCCAGCGAGTTCCGCTGCCTCAGCCCCGAGGATGCCGTCAGCGTGTT
Organism: Bambusicola thoracicus; assembly: GCA_002909625.1. Taxonomy (NCBI): domain Eukaryota; kingdom Metazoa; phylum Chordata; class Aves; order Galliformes; family Phasianidae; genus Bambusicola; species Bambusicola thoracicus. Next base: position 1,136 of record PPHD01019585.1, read on the forward strand.
CGAGATCGAGAGGGAAGGTAAGGGGCCGCCCGTCCCCGTCCCACCCCGCCCCGCTGTCAGAGATGGGAGCTCACCGCCGCCCCCCTTCCAGCCTTCATCTCCGTCTCCGGTGACTGCCCGCTGCACCTGGACGAGATCCGCCACTTCCTGACGCTGTGCCCGGAGCTTTCCCTCGGCTGGTTCGAGGAAGGCCGTCTGGTGGCCTTCATCATCGGCTCCCTGTGGGACCGGGACAGGCTCAGCCAGGTAGGAGCCGGGCCGAGGGTACGCCTGGGCCGCCCCGCGCCGCCCCGCTAACGGCCCCGTTCCCTCCCCGCAGGCGGCGCTGACCCTGCACGAACCGCGGGGCACGGCGGTGCACATCCACGTGCTGGCCGTGCACCGCACCTTCCGGCAGCAGGGCAAGGGCTCCATCCTCATGTGGCGGTACCTGCAGTACCTGCGCTGCCTGCCCTGCGCCCGGCGCGCCGTGCTCATGTGCGAGGATTTCCTCGTGCCCTTCTATGAGAAGTGCGGTTTCGAGGCTGTGGGTCCCTGCCAGGTGACCGTGGGCACGTTGGCCTTCACTGAGATGCAGCACGAGGTGCGGGGCCATGCCTTCATGCGCAGGAACAGCGGCTGCTGAGCCCCGCAGCCCACCGACACGCTGCTTGGAGGGAGGTGGGGGGTGGGGGGCAGCGAATGCTGTGAGCCCTCTCCATCCCCACTGTGGCTGCACGTCTTTCCCTGCTGGCCCCCAGCCACAGCTCCCTGCCCACGCATCTGCCTTTTGGCCGAGGGGTCAGCCTGGCCCCAGCTCATCCCTGTGCCTCACTCGCCCAGGGCTGCTAGCAGGAAACACCCAGCCTGCAAGCAGTGAGCTTGCACCCCTCCTTCTGTAAGTGGGGCTGTGAAGGGGAGCCCAGGAGGGCTGTGCCTCCAGGGGATCCGTTAGGGATGGAAAGGCCAAGAGCCTCAGCAGAGCCTGAAAACCTGGAGCCCGCAGCCCAGGGCCCCCTCTCCCAGCACAGCCCAACGCCACGCATGAAGCCAAGCCCTGCTCTGAACAGCCCCTGCAGCCACCCCCCACCCACAGGCACCTTTACAGCATGAGACCCCCACCCGTGGCCACCCCAAATCGCACGGCCAGAATCCTCCCTGCAGGGCCAGCATGCAGACAGCACCTGCCCAGGAAGAACCCTTTGCAACTGCCTCGGTCTGTTGTGAAGCAGCAAATAAAGATGCAGTGGTTGTTTTCTACACCCCTGCCTGTCTTTGCTCCCAGCTCCATCGCACAGCTAAGCCCAGCCAAACAGCCCAGAGCCATCCGCTGCCTTTTGGGGGTGTCTCAGGGTTCTGATGGAAGATGGGGCACACATTTGGGGAGACGCTGCCCTCGGGTAGGGGATGGAGGCTCTGCGGCTCATTTTGCTTCAGCTGTCCTCAAATCCCTGCCCCACATGGGGTTTTTAGAGGGGGATTGGGGAGAGCATTTCCCCCCCAGAGCAGGGACAGCCCTACTGACTGCTGGCCAGCAAAAGCACGGAGGGAATGGAGGCCTGGTGGATCTCATTAAATACAGGTAGAAATTTATTCAGGGTGAAAAAAAAAAATTCCACAGCTTCTTTTTATTATCATTATTTAAAAAAAAAAAAAGTATCAAAAAGAGATGACTGAGGTGAGGTGCCAATCTTTGGCTGGAGCAGCACCGGAGGAGCGAGGAATGGGGCTGCAGCCGGCCTGCGGCGGAGCAGGGGGGGCACACGGGGCTGAGACCCCAGCACCTGGATGCTTGTTTTGATGGGGGATTTGTGCTGTCCCTCTTAACAGCACTGTCCCCCACAGCACTGGCTGAGCCACCTGAAGGACAAGAGGTGAGGCTATGAGCCCAGGGCAGCAGCGGGAGGGGGTCGTGAGGAGCCAAGCCCTGCTTCACCCTGAGGATCCAGAAGGAGCTGAACAAAACCACTGGAGTGCTTCCTTCTATGCTTACATCCCAGCGTAGCGCTCTGCTTTCAGGGGGAACCCGACTGAGATGAGGGGAAAAAGCAGCAGCCCCATCCCAGCCAGTGAGGAACCCACCGTGAGGAGCACAGCTTTGCTCCCTGGGGAGCAAACAGAGGGCTGAAAGATACCTTCAATCCTCAGCTCTGAGAGCATCAGAGCTGCAAAAAACAAACCAAACAACCCAAAAAGTCCACAGTCCTCCACTGGGGAAACCACCAGGGTCCCCCACAGCCCATTCAGGAAAACACCTCCAGCCTCCCAGCGTTAACAATCCCAGGGCTGGGAAGTGCTGGAGGACCCCATCCCACCAGGACGGGTTGGAGAAAGGGCTGAAGCACAGTGCAGCCACAGAGCCCCCGTAAGGCCCGGGCAGCCCCGAGGTGACGAACACAGCCGAGAGCTGTAGGTACAAAAGTGCCCCTGAAAAAAGGGGGTTGTGTTCACAGTAGGGTTGGCACTGCGGGGCCCCATTGCTGCCTCACCCCATGGGCTGTCCTGGGGTTAAAGCAGGGCCTGGAGGCCCCAAGCAGGCCGGCCTCAGCCCCGCAGCCCCTCCGTGGGTCAGTGCAGGACCTGCTCCAGCTCGTACTTCTCGCAGAACTTGCTGGTGAAGGGCAGGCAGGTGAGGTACTCAATCCAACGCCAGTTAATGGGGTAAACGTACAGCCAGATGAACAGCGAGGTGAAGAGGCCCAGGAAGACCAGCAGGGACACGATGATCATGGCCCGCTTGCGGTACTTATCCACCGTGCCGAAGGTGATGTAGGGCAGGAAGGCAAAGGAAAGCAGCAGGCCGCTGAGGAAGCCGAAGAGGTGGGCGATGTTGTCGATCCAGGGCAGGAGGCCGCAGACAAAGAGGAAGAGGACGATGCCGGAGAGGTTGAGCAAGGCCTTCCATGGCTTCTCCAGCGCCTGCCAGCTCTGGAAGAGCTCCACGAAGAGGCAGGCCAGCAGACCGAACTGCGACCCTGCGGGGCCCACCTGCAAGAGGACAGACCCCACTTACATCACCCAGCTGCGGCCCCATGTCCCATCCCCCCCCCCTCACATGACACGTTTGCTGTGGGGAGCGCCGGTGCTGTTTTGGCAGATCCAGGCATTGGGTGCCTCCCACACCCATCCCACACAGCAGGGGGATTGAGGGCACTCGCCATGATCCCCTCTAAAGCCCGCCAGCTCTGCTGCCAGCAGATTAGCCATCTGCCAGCCCACACACACACCAACACGTGGGGCACACGGCCCACGCGAGCCCCGCACGTGGGGCACAGACCCCCTCTCCACGCATGGAACAACCTGCTGAGGGGGGAGACCTCTGCGCTGGGCTCTGCAGCCCCCTCCCCATTGAAGCTCAGGGTGGTGATGCTCCGTGCACACAAGCATGTTTGCTCAGTGCCCAGCCCAGAGCTCATCTTGGGGGGGGGTAGAGTTACAAGGAGAGCCCCCCCAGCCCCCTCACCTCCGCGCGGTACGGCAGGAAGATGGCACTGGCCAGATTGCCCGTGATGCCACTGAGGATGAAGATGATGGAGATGCGATGCCAGCCCGCCAGCTTCTCCAGGTCCCGCAGCACCGTCATCTGGAAGGTCACCGACACCAGGCAGTGGATGATGCTGGAGGTGGAGGATCAGCGTTGGACTCCTGCCCTACCACAGCCCCTGCCCAGCGCTCCCACCCACCGCTCACAGACACAAGACAGCTCACTAAGCTGTTCCCCCATTGATGGCATGCACTGCTGTAGCTTAGGAGTGCTCCCCCATCTCCCCTCCCAGCCCATCAGGGAGCACAGACAGGCTGTCCCAAAGGATGCTGCCATCCCAATTCAGCCCTGGCGCCCGCAGCCTGCTGCTCACCCTGCATGCAGGAACAGGGACAGCCACAGGCGGTAGATCTGGTCGGGGACCTCCGGGTTGAGGAAGGGCAGGAGGCCACAGACTTCATCCAGGCAGTGCACCTGGCAAGGCAGATGCGGGTGGGAGGTGATGGGGGTGGCAGCCCATCCTCCCAGTGCCAGCGCAGCGATGCCCAGCCAGGCTGCTTGTCCCAATCCCCCTGCATTTCCCCCACAGCCCCTCACCTGTGAGCAGAGCGTTGCCTCCTCGTGGAAGTAGCCATGCATGAACTCGCAGTACTCCCGCGTTGTGATCTCGCAGCTGGGCAGAAGGCAGGCAGGGGGCTCACCTGGGGCAGGGTGCGCTCCCTGCTCCAAGCACCCCCAGTGCACGGTCCTGCTGTCACTGCACGTCCTACCCTCAACCCCAGGGCCTCCCTCTATCCCTGACACCAATGGGGGGCACTAAGGAGCACCAGAAGGGCGCAGGGTACACGGCCCAGCCTGCCCCAGGCTTGGTGCCCGCTGGCTGTATCTCACCTGCCCTTGGTGCCGATGCAGCAGGGCCTGCCCTTGATCTGGCAGTCCATGTGAGGGAGGCCCGTGTGGTTGGTTTTCGTCTCGTAGGTGCAGATCTATGAGAAGGGAAAGGAACTGCAGTGGGAGGGCTGCTAAGAGCTTCCTGCAGCACCCACGCCGTGCTTGAGGCTGTCCACCTCCCGCAGAGGCTGTGTTGGTGTGGATGGTGGGCACCTCACTGAGGGCTCTTACCGGCCACCTGGTGATGTCATCTGGCCACACGTGGGGGGGATTTGAGGCCGGCTCTTCACACGTCCTGGTGACAGAAGGAGGATGTGGGGGTCACTGAGAGTCTCCCATAGCACGACCCTTCCACCAGGCTTAGGCCAGGCACAGAACAGGGGACCTGCAGCCAACCCCTGGAGGTTCCCGGACTCAGGGAGATCCTTGCGTGCTCAATATCCTACAGTGAAACACACTGCAGCCAGATCAGGTAGCTTCACTGAGTGTCCCCTTAAAATGTCCTGTGTCCCTGCTTATCTCAGCCCAGGAATCGGGGCAGGCAGGGCCAAACTCAGGACAGCAACGCTCCTCGGGTAGCTTCCTGGCTCACCCACCACGCTTTGAACAGACTTCACCTCCATTTCCCCACCAATTCTCTCTTCCTCATCCCCACTCTATGGCACGGGAGAGCCACCAACCCCTCGGCCAAACCAACTCCAGCCATTCAAGCTGCAAACCCAACCCCACGCAACCCAACCCACCTGGGGTCCTGGTGACACACAGCCCCCGACGTGCGCTTCTCACCGGAGCCCATGGTGGGCGTGTTGTTGTTGGGCCACTTGATGAACGTCGCCAGCGTTTCCTGCGGGGATGGAGACGCTCAGAGCGCGGGCACGCAGGCACTGCTCTGACCCACGTGCACTCCAGGCCCCAGCCGTGCCCGCACCGAGCAGTCCTGCGGCAGCGTTTGGACGCAGCCTGATCTGTCGTTCTGGACACAGCAGCCCGAGTTCCGCTCCCGGTCCCGCTCGCGTTGGATGAGCCGCTCCACCTGGCGGTCCTTCCGGATGCAGGGTGAGAATTTGGCTCCCAGGTGGATCAGGTCGATCTGGAAGGAGGGGGGTGGCTCTGAGGGATGCTCCGGGTTCCATCCCATCCCCACCTCCCTTCCCAACTGCTGCCCCGCTGATGGGATCCCACTCGAATGGATGGAGGGTGGGCAGGTGATGGGCTCTCTCCCAAGCATCCCACAGTGATGCTTTGGTTCTGGGGAGTGCTGCAGAGCCCTGAGAGCAGGCAGGACGAGCTCATAGACACAGAACCGAGGAGCAGGGCAGCAGGCTGGGACTAGGATTATTGCCATGCAGCTAGGGGAGAGGAGAAGGGAGCGCCCTGAGGGCCCCAGGGGCTGGCAGATTGCTTACCGAGCTGGGCCCGATCCAGAAGTTCTCCTGCTGGATGTACTTGACACTTTCATACACACCTTTGTTCCTCAGCACCTGCAGAATGAGGCCAGGGTCACACAGCCAGCTGGGGGGGGCACAGCCCCATACTGCCACGTCCCCTCCAACCACCTGCGGGGGCTGAGGCCTTTTGTCCCCAGGGGGCTGCATCCCTCACCCCAACAGGATTACCCCCACTATGTACTTGAGGATGGCATTCCGGAGCCAGGCAGCCGGGAAGGGACAGCCCCGGCTGGTAGCTCTTAAACTTACTAACTCTGTCGTCACATGCTGGGTGAAGCCAATGGGAGCGATGCCATACGTGCCAATGACCAGCAAGGTGATGAGGATGTGGACAAAGGTGATCCAGTAGGTGAAATACGGCCTGGGGAGCAAAGGGAAGAGGGTCACGGCTCCCTTTTGGCACCAGGATGCTGAAGTAACCTGGGGAGAGCGGCCCCGAAGTCCGCTCCGATAGGGACGCAAATCCAAATTGCACCTGGGGGAGCCCCAAGGAGCGGGGCTGACCCTGCTGGGCTGCAAGCCGTGCCCTCACCGGTGGCTGTCGGTGATCTCCAGCTGCGACTGCATGATGCTGCTGAGGCTGCGGCGGTACGTCCTGTTCAGACACTGCCCCACCACCCCCAGGCCATAGTAGCGTTTCTTGCGGTCGAAGGCGAAGTGCTTCACTTTGGAAGCGATGCGTCTGCCCCTCTGGGGTGCCGGGCCAGCTGAGGCAGCAGCGAGCCGGGCACCCTCACGTCTGCAAGGAGAGAAACCCATCAGCGAGGTTAACAGCCCATGGGCAGCCCCACTCATCCTGAGGCACCCTGGAATAGGGGCTGGGGGAATCTCTTGGCTTTGTCCTCGTAGCAGCACGCTGGATGTGCCCAGTGCCCTACAGGAGGGACTGGCATCGCATTGGCTGGGGGGTGTCAGGGCAGGGGGTTTGGGGTTGGCACTCACAGTGCTGTCTGCTCCATCTCTGGGGATGCCCTGACATCCTCCCCCACTGAGTGCATGCGTAAATACGTGGCTGAGAGCGGTGGTGACTCGAAGACGTCATCCGGCATGGAATACGTCTCGTCGTGCGTGTCCATCTGGAAGGGAGGGGGGACCACAGTGTCATCCCAATGACCACGCATCACAGCCCATGTGAAGTGCCCATGATCCCATCACCAGTGATTATCACCGAATCCCTGCAGCGCTGGGCACAACACCCACTGATGCCCTCACTTGGGGCACGGTCACCAGGGGCCCTTGGCACACACAGCCCCAAATACAGCTCAAACTCCGTTTGGGTAAGAGACCGACCCTGGACCATGCTAAGAGCAAAGAGGGGTGGGACAAACAGGGCTGACAGTGAGCCACTGCCCCAGTCAGAACTCTGCTCCACCCCACGTGGGGCACTGGGACCCCCCCAGCTCCAGCAGTCGGCATGGAACAGCGCTTGCCTTACTGAAGAAGGAGGAGTCCAGGGTGTCAGCGGTATCCACCACGTCCTCATCCATGAAGCTGGGGTACATGAAACTCCTCTTGGTGCTCCTCTGCTTTTCGGTCAGAGGCTCCAAGACAGAGCGGCCCTATGACAGGGGAAGCATAAGAGGGTAAGGAACACAAAACCTCAGTGCTGCAGAAAGCGGGGTGGCTTTGTCATAGCCTCCCTCAAAGCCCAGCAAGCGATGGCAAACATTCAATGCCAACCATGGCCCGGTGCAGAGGTCACACAGCTGCCCGTTGCTCCAGAGAGCCATCAGAGCTGGGCCACAGCCGTGACAGGTGGCACAATTCTAAATGCCTTTTTGGTCTGTGCCCCGCAGACCCATCTCCAAGGCTTGCAGGCAACACCTCAGGTGACAGAAGGCACCAGAGAAACTTCCCCTGCACCAAAAGGTCGCTGGCTTTGACACAAAGGCTGCTATTTTCGAGGGATGGCGTGCAAAGCAGTTCCACTTCCCAGTCCAGTTTCCACCAGCACTTCTCTTTTTAAGGTTAAAACCCACCGCCTCCCCTCTCCCCACACACAGCGGCGGTCTTTGTGCAAAGCAGAAAGCCAAGAAACGAAGGCAGCGGAGGGCTGAGAAGCGACTCAAGGGGACGCTCCCTTCCCCAGCACTCACGCGGAGCAGCGCAGCGGCCGCCCTGAAGCTCATGTGTGCCACAGACTGCCTCTTGCGGCGCGGCAGGCGACCGTAGCCGGAGGGGGCACTGCCCATGGATGCCAGCGATGTGACGCCGGGGGTGTGCGGGGGCAGGACGTGGTGCGGCGTATGGGGACGGTCGGCCTCGTCGGGGTGGCGGAAGGGACGGCCCCTGGCCAGAGGGTCCACGATCTGGAACAGGGAGAGGAGCGTCGGTGATGGTTATGGGGACGGGCTGCCGGGTGGTCCCCGTGCCCCGAGCCGTACCTTGGGCATCTTGGCCGGTTTGGGTGATTCGGTGCCCTGGAAGGAGGGCACCTCCTGGCTGGGCAGCTCCATGTCGCGGTAGGCAGCCTTCAGTTTGCCATACCTCATGCTGCAGTGCTGCAAGCTGCGGCGCTGCCAGTGCTGCCTCTTCCCCTCCCAGTCGCCGCTGACGCCGAACCATTCCGCCGTGCCCCTGGGTGTGTGACGGAGGCAATTCTGGGTGCGTGATGGATGCGCTCCGGCACCCGCTCAGCCCCCTGCTGCCACCGTCCCACCCTGCCCTCCAGTTGGAGCCCAGTGGCTCAGCACGGTTCTGAGCTGACAGGTCTGTGAGATGGGGTACCACTTAGTGGGTCGCTGCACCACTAAGCCTGGCTGAGATACCCTCTATCAGGAGGCACACACCTCAAGGCATTTGGCTCCTGCGGCACCGAAACATTTTCCCAACCAATTCTACTACAGCTGAACCACACGGTGCCCTCTGAGGCTTTCCCTTGTGCTGGTACCCACACCCCTGACCCGGACAGCCCTGCACCCCAAGCCCTCACTTGCGGATGCTCTGGGACAGGGATGTCTGTCGGCGGAAGCCCGGCCGCCGCTCTGAGCTGTCACATCCCTTCGTGCGCGGCTCCTGCAGGCTCTTGCTCTTCCGATAGATGGGCACCTTGGAGGGCTGGGAGGCAGAGCACAGGGTTACAGAGCACGGGGGGTTAACCACGGGTACACTCCGAACCCCACGTGGGACGGAGAGGTGCCCCCCCAGAGCTCACCTCCTTGCGGGCGCCGTCCTCCTCCGCCTCCCTGGGCGGGGGGATCACGATGGAGAGGTTGGGGGGCTTCTTGCTCTGCAGGCGGCTGCTGCTGGAGCGGCTGCTCCCGTTCTTGTTGCTGGATGCCATGTTGAGTGGGCGGAAGGCTGCAGGGGGGGGAGAAGGGAGTGAGTAGGGGGGAGGCAGCCACGGCCCTATCACTGCATCCCTTCCTCCTGTTCTCTGCAGGTTGAGTGCATCGGTGCGGAAATGGCAGCAGGAGCATTAATGTTAATGGGGCTCTGCTTGAGGGGAACCCCAGAGGGAAGAGAAATGCTGTGAGCACTTCCCCCCTCACTGGGAGGGATGGGCATCGCTCTCCTCCACTGGCTTACAGCTACCTGGGAACCCCTCCAGGGCAGCACCGAGGCGTCCCAGACGAGGAGACAGCCCCAAGGCTGCAACCCCAGCACCTCTTGGCCATAGCATCAGCACAGTACCCATGGGACTGGGCATGCAAAACGGTCCCCTCCAGCACGTGCATGTGCACGCTGGGCTCTGGGCCAGCAGGACAAGGCAGAGCACATCAAAATCCTCCCAGTGCACAGAGCAGGGGGGCTTAACAGCCAGGAGCTAAATCTTCAGGCAACCCCTTCCTCAGAGTCCCCCCGCAGCCCTGAGACACCAGGCAGAGCCTCACGAGTCAGCAGGGAAAGGTAATTCCATCTGAGCACGAGGGAGCAGTCTTAAATCCTATTAGGGACTGAGGGGCTCCTGCTGGGACGGATGCTCAGCCCCTTGGCCTCTTCCCCATCCACGTGCCAGCACCAAGGGCACCTGCCCAGGGCTCCCTGCTGACAGGCATCCCCTTGTCCTGCCTGGTGTGGCCAATAGATGCCAGAGTCCCGCTGAGGGACAGCCATGAGGCAGCAGGATCTATGGCAAGGCACCCTGGGGTACCACCTGCACCCTGCTCTGCTCCCTTTGGGCTGCTCCTCCCCATCACTGCCCTTAGGAGTTTGGTGTCCCGTGGGATGAGCTCCTTGGGGACACTGGCACTAGAGGGCAGCCACCACCCAGCACAGCCCGGTGCTGCAGCCCAAACATGCAGGGCCTAAACCCAGCACTGCTGTCCCATAGAGAAGGACAGAGGGCTCAGAGGGCTCCCTTTCCCCAATTAACCCCAATCCCCACCAGCCGTGATGAGGCTGCCGAGGGTAATTGATGGAAGGGATCTGGACGGGAAGAAGTGAGGCACCACAGCCACAAACATGATCAGAATTAGATGTTTGAAACCCCCATCTCTGAGCCTATCTGGGATGCCCCCACCTCATAAGAGTGGCAGGGATCCCACGCAGCGTGTCTCAATGGGTTCCTTCTTCCTTCTCCTCTGTCCCTTACGCACGGGAGCCCCAGGGCATGGCTGAGGTTCTCCTGCTCTGCCTGGCAGGACTGGTGCTGCAAGAGAAAAGCAGGGGTGAGAGATCAGATCCGGCCTGCAGAAACCTTTCCGGGTGAAGCTTTGGAGACAGGGCTGCAAAAGGGAGAAGAAGCATCAGGGTAAGGGCAGAGCCATCCAAAAATACCAGGGCAGGATGCTGGGACTAAGCCACAAAGCCACACCACTGCACGGCTCTGGGCAGCCACAAGACATGGGGGCCACGCTGCGGTCGCTGGCACAGGGTGAGGGGAAGCCGCTGCACCTGGTGCCTTGACTGAGCCAACGCAGGGCTGCAGGGGAAGTTTTTCACCCAAAGCTCTCAACAGAGCGAGAAAAAGAGTAGGAAAAGAAACACAAGTGCTGTGCGGAGGTATTTGATGACTGCTGAGCTGGGGAGGCGCCAGCCAGGCGGGTCCCGGCCCCAGCGAGTGAAACTTTCCATCCCACCGGGGAACTGCAGATGCTGTTTGTTTGGTTTTTCCTCCCGGGGCAGCCAGCAATGAGGTGCCAGCTGCAGGCAGGGCTGGCTCCGGGGAGCCCGAGGAGATGGGGGCAGGGACATGCCGGGCACGGGGACACACAGCATCCTGCATGCTGCCCCACACACCCAGCACAGCGAGCGGCACCCAGGGGAAACTGGAGGAGAACGTGGAGCCAATGCTGCTGTTGGGTGATGTGAACGGAGCGGTGCTGTTTGCGCCCCCGATCCCATCCCTAATTGCTCCATCGGACTCCCACGCGGCTCCAGGTGAGAACCTTAAGTGCTTTCCGGGGAAGCACAATTGCAACGCACCCAACCACCCGAGCGCCCTCCCACGCAGCGTGGGCACAGCAGTTGGGCAGCTGCACCCCACCAGGCACCTGCAGGCCCGGTCATGCGGCCAGAGCACTTTTCACGGCTCCTTGAATTAATGCAATGCTTGGCATCCAGAGAGCAGGAGGAGGGGAGCAGCCCCCGCCAGCTAAGTCCCCTGGGTTACCCGGGCACAGGGCCGGGCAGCATCCATCCCACGAGGTGTGGGAAGTTTCACCCCACGCCAGCAAAAAGCCTCTGGGATGGGGCTGGGAACGCATTTATCCGTTCCCCTACGCGCTTGGCACTGGCGTGCAGCCCTTCAAGTGCTGGCACAGCTCTCACTCAATGTGCTCAGCGTGAGAACAGGCAGCCTGAGCCTGAAGCAGGCTGCAAGGAGCTGCAGCCACAGCCAGCACAGCCCGTCACCCTCCAAAGCACAGCACAGAGGGGTTTGTCAATGCCACGGGGTCCTGACTTGCTCACCCCAGAGTCACCCATGCGCACCCATAGAGGCCAGGCAGGAGGATTTTGCCTTCACCCAGGCGAGGGTTGGGGCTCTGTGCTGAGCCACGAGAGATGCTGACCCAAGGAAACACACCCAGGGAGGAAAGCGGTGGAAAAAGTGACGCAGCTCACACACGGCATCAGCGCAGGGCGATGCCAGGATGCTCTGAGCAAGGAAGCAGAGCAAAGGGACCGGCGGCAGCACCGCGCACCGACCCGCAGAGCCCCTATATGAGACACTGCAGACACCCCTCCAAGGCAGCCCCACAAAGAGCTGTTCCATTAGCAGAGCACCACACCACCAGCATGCCCATAAATGATTCAGGAGCGCACTGAAGCCGCTCATCAGCACCGGAGCCTCGCTGCTCTTGGTTGTACTGCAATACAGAGCTGCCTTCACCTCGCCAAGCAAACCTCCTCAACCTGCCCGGCACCTCCACGGGCTCCCCAACATGACAGCCCAAACCTAAATACCCGAAGCTAAAACCTTACTGAGAACAGCCGGGCCAGGCAGGAGACCTGACAGGTTCCCTGGGTGCTCAATTGGGAAACGCTCCTCACTTTCCTTCTGCCTATTCCCACAGCAGGCAGGACGTTGGGCAACCGCCGCGTGGTTTGTTCATCCCGGATGAGTTTCAGGCACTCGGCACACCCTGGAAGGAAGCAAAACCACGCGGCCGAGATAGAGGCAGCCAACCCACGGGCTGTGCTGGTGGCTGTGATAACGCTGAGCCAGGCTTTCCTCCTCCCCTCCCATCTGAGCACAGCTCGGGCATTGGGCTGAGGAGGTGAGGGCACACGGGTGCCTGCAGCATTGCCGTGCATCGGGGCACCTCCCCGTGGCACATCCCTATAAGAGCTCAGAACCCCCCCATCACGACCGCCTCCCCCCCACAGCAATGCTTCCAGGAGCCGTGTTCCTCCAGCTTTCCTGAACCACTATCTGCACGGAAAGGGAAGGACTCGCCCACAATAGCTGGATGGGGACCTTCCCATTTCCCAACGCACGCGGACGTTCATTCCCAGCACGTCCCCCTCTGCCCAAAGGGTTGATACCCAAAACACCCCCCCACCCCATTGCAAAAGGGCTTTGCTCTTTGTGAGTCCAGCTGCAGCCCCACATCCTCCCCGTGCACGCACCCCAGCACCATGTGCAGCACAGATTCCCCAAGCTGCTGGGCTTCATTAACCCAGCTCGAGCCGCACGGTTCCTC
>PPHD01019586.1:0-14025 GCA_002909625.1 Bambusicola thoracicus
ATTATTATTCAATTATATTATGTATTATTCAAATATAATTATAATTATTCAAATTTATGTATAAGTATTCAAATTTATGTAGGTCACTCTGAAAGTAATGCCTCCTATTTATTTCCTGTGAAATGATAACAGATACAAAGAACAAAATAACACTGTTCTGTAGACCAAATTCTCAGCTACCAAACACTACTTTTTAACATAATCACTACCACTAGCAATGCATTTTTTTCCATTGAAGAACAAGAGCCTGCATGCAGTGCTCCGAAAAATCTGCACCAATGGAGGTGACACACTGCCGCTGTCACCACTGCTGAAATGCACCATCCACCAGCGCACTGTGCTCACATCCACTATTCGGTCTCCACAAATGTTCAGGAAGTGTTGATGAATGTCAATGGGTGCCACTTTTTCTGCATGAAAGAATTTAAAGACACCCTTTTGCTTCATATTCACTTCCAAGTCAGATGCCATTCTGTTAGACTGCCCCTCTGCTGCCATCTGTCACACAGCAACAAAATGTAATGGTGTATTGGCAGGAAGGTTCAACTTTTACTGCCGTATGATCAACATCCGCCTCTGATGTTGTGGGCCAACATAATAAAATAGGAGGCATTACTTTCGGAGCAGCCGTGGTAGAAGATTTTGAATGGTCGGAGTGGTGAAGAACTAGAGTATCTGTCCTGCAAGAGTTTTTGAAAGCAAGTAGCCAAGTTAATTTTGCATTAAGTGTAGGATAAGTTCTTAGAAGTTTGGGAAACTGGAAAAAAACAAATGTTATTCTAATGCTCTAATTATGAAAACATTCTTAATATATTGCTGGTACTTTGGACATAAATGACCAGGAGATCTCTGTCAGTCTATGTTCCTGTATAAAATATTATAAATTTTACCTTTATGTAACTCGTCAACATAACATTGAGATGTTTACACCTCATGGCTAAAGACATGATCTTGGAAGACTAGTTAGAAAAATGAAAAGAAAAAAAAATAATGTTGGGAAAAATATCACCACTTTGAGGAGCTGCTTTTATGTTAGTTTTAAGGCTTAGTTTACCATTTCAGAAAATTTGGTATGATAAAATGTGGCCTTTCAAGCACAAATACATAACTGGGCTCTTAGCTTTTACTCCTTCTTCATGATCTTACGTAGAAGACAATTTAACTGTCTCCCAAGGGTTAAAACAACAGAATACTAAACATTAAATTAAGGTGGCAGCATTTTGATTCAACTCTTTCTGACAGTATCTCTGACAAGCCAGGTCAACACAGTACCCTAAAGAGCTTGAGGTACATTTTCTAAGATGCTTCTCTGTATTGCTTCTCAGTGTATCCATTTAGGACAGTCACAGGCCCCTTCTGCTGGTATAAAGCATGATGAAAGCTGCTGGAACATGTCTGTAAATTAGTCTCTGGTGTGGGAATAGTAACAATGTGAGAGAAGTTGCTCAATTCCCTCCTTTTTCCTTCTTTAATCGTCACTGAAATGTGCTTAAAATTTTTAAAGCTGTTGCTGTTATGATAATGTTTTATGAAGGTGCTTTTCTCTAAACCTAAACATTGGGCCTAAATTGATGGTGTCCCTTTGACATTCATGGTATTTATGGGCATGCATGGAGGGAAAATATATCCCTTTGCTGGATTTGAGTCAGGAGAATCCCAGAGGCATATACTGTACTTCTGAATTTCCTTCCGCTTTTCATGATGGTAATTCTTGTGTCCTCTTTTGCATACATAATTGATTAATCTGTATTTTTAAGGGCTTAAAACATTTTCTCTTTTTAATCTGGAAGCACACAATTTCATTTTCATTGTACTCCCACGGTCTCTGACTTCTGTTTTTGATTTGTCTGTCCTGATGTCTGTGGGAACAAATGAGAGAGAAAATAACACTTTTGGATTATTGGGATAAGGAGAGAATAATACAGGCAGCAAAGAAATGAGGATAATCAAATGAAAGTTCAAAGATACAGACATGGGTTCCCTGAAAGAGAAGCAGGAAGATTTAAATTACGCTTTGTTTTGCCAACATCTCTCTTGAACGGCAAGGAAGAAAAAGCATATTTCCATTAATGCCCTATTACCACAATTCCCACAGGGGACAGTTGAGTCTAGGTTCCTGCAAAATTCCCACTGGTAGAAGTCAATAATCAACAAATTCATCAGATTCCCTAGCTGTACCTCCCTACCTTTTTAAGGTTTAAGGGAAGATCCATTAAGAGACTTGAGGGCTTTTCAGGTTGTGTCCTTAGCATCCTCTGCTTTCTCCCCTATGACATGTTTTGCAGGAAAGCATGACAACTTTTCCCTGAATCATGACCTCTCTAATCCTCTCTAATCGGTCTTCTTGAGTACCAAAACATGGCTGAGCACCAAAACCCCATCTCTCTTCATGGAGTATGCCTCTAGCAACATCCTATACCTTGGTAAGGAGAAAAGGCTATCTTTGTGCCTAAGACCCTCTCCTGGTGGGTTCTCATTTTGTGGGTTTCTGCTCTCACAGATCATCATGAGCCCAGAGAAAGTCTAGCCAATTCAACAGATCTGGCATAGTATTTTTCTAGGTATCAGCCCCCACTATACAGAGAAAAGACAAGAAATTGAATGAGGCGTGAGAAAACGCACAGAAAACAGATAGGGCATTTACATCTTCCCATGAACGTGCTGTGACTCAGATTGCAAAGCGTCAGGTTCAACACTAACCAAGATGCATTTTTTGCATAAATTCAAAGTAATAACTAAAAAATCTAGTTTTGCAGTAATGTATAAGTCAGAATCGTAGATCATGGAATCGCCATGATTGGAAAAGACCTCCAAGATCCTCCCGTCCAACTGTCCACCTATCACCAGTATTTCCCACTAAATCATGTCCCTCAGTACAACACCTAAAAGTTTCTTGAGCACCTCCAGGTGCTCCACCACCTCCTTGGGAGAAATTTGAAACAAAAAATGTATGAATAGGACCATGTTTAGTCTTTATCACCATGTAACAATAATGTTAAGTCATCACAGTTGACATACATGGCTGGCTGTTTGGACTCTACAACCCATAGAGGCCTTGGACTGTACTTTGGCCTACATCTTTCCTCACCTCTTAAAAGATGAGAGCAGCAGCCACTCTGAATAACTGCCCTGAGAAGCTCCTCTCTTTTCCTTTTTCCCTGTCCTCTGACTCTGTGACTGGGCACTGAGCATTTGGGAATTAGCTCATTTCCTTCCCTCACTCCTTAAGTTTGCTTAGTTATTACTTCTATTATGTTTGCACCTTCCTCCTACCTTCTGAAAACATGCTGGTACAGTTTTATGGGGGACATCAAAAGATGTATTGAACACACAATCTTCTTGGCAGAACTGGAATTGTCCTCACTCAACAAGTGTTGTAAACAAACCAACTGTGATACAGGAGCAGTGATGAAGGTGGAAGAGGAGGTTTCAGTGAGAATTTTAGCAGGACTGGGGGACAAAGGAGGGTGACTGCCTAATCTGTAAAGTTGTTGACAGTTTTGAGTTGTTTATTTGGTTTTTTTTTTGTTGTTTTGTTTTTGGCAATACCAAGTTGTAAACCACTCTTATTGACTGATACTCTTCATTATGATTAGCAGTTTGCAGGCCTTCAATATTACTGAGCAATTTTACTGAGTGAGAAGTGGTCATTCTTGCCTCCCAGTGTTTGTGGTGCTGCTTGTACTTTCATCCAATGATTTCTAAAAGCCTAAGACTACTACTGGTAGTCACGGATAGTTGAGCGGAGAGTAGAACAGTATGACCTGGGATATTGAGATGGCACATTGATGTAAACATCTGTAATGTGTCTTGTTTTATCCTACTTCACTATTAAGGCGTCTGAAGGAATTAGTCAGTAATTTGTACCGTCAACAATGCTGTCTGGCCTGTTAGCCAAACTGCTGAGCCTGAGAAAGAGATGCTAATGTAAATGGACTTTGTCTTATGCATCAAGCTCAGCTAATGAGGACATTGGTGTTTTTCTAAATTGGATTTATTTGAACTGTTCAGCTACCAATAAACTTGCATGCTCCAAGGCAGTTTAAAATACTTCCAGGAACTTCTTCATGTTTCTCAAGCAGATCATCAAGTTACGAGTATTACATCATCAACAAATATCTCTCTGGCTGACCACTCTGCAAAACCCTGTCCTTTGGTTTTGCTATATAGGCATTTCTGAGTGGTGTGCAAGCTCTGCTAGCGTGTTCTCAGAAACTTCATAATTCTCCATTGCACAATACAGGAGTTGAATTCTGGACAAGTTCTTTTCAGTAGTTTTTCCCAAGTCCAGCTGAGTGAGCCTGCGTCTGACTTCTGTGGTCTTCTCAAGGATGGCTGGTGGTTTTCATTGGATGTATTCCATTTCTCTATTATCTAAATGTAGAAGGAATATGACCCAAGCTTTAAAAGAAAGACAAATGATTACTTAGTCACTTCAGAGGTGACAGGATGTTGGGGGAGGGTTGTTTCCCAGTCTTCTTTAGTCTGACTTAAGCTATTTTTACCAACAGCAAATATCATTTCAGATTATAAGATTTTCTTTGTAGAAGTGCCATAATCTTCACTCATGAGAAGAAGCAACACATCCTGCATTTTCTACCTGTCCCTCGTTATTGGTGTCAGTGGGAGGTTTGGGCACAGAACATGAACAGACAGGACTTCAAGCTTAAGTCGTTTACAGCTTCAGATTGAATTATGTTTACTGGAGAAGTCCAGCATGAAAGAGGCTATACACTGGTTTTGATCTGCACCTCAGTTCCACAAGCCAGTGACAGTAGGTTTCCATACACATGGCATATGACCCGAAACCTTAATGAAGAGCAGATTCCTGGTGTTCTGGGGCTCCAGTAGGGACTATGCAAGACAATACTTAAACACTGCTAGTTTTTGAACACAGTAAATAGAATGACTACTTCTTGCTGGTTTCAGTAACATTATCTCACTCCTAATAAGAAAGGGAGGATGATTTTTGATCATGTACAGAAGTGTTGCTTCTTTTATACACTACTGAAGTAGGTAGGGGCCTCAAACCCAGTAGGTGTTAGTCCTGAGCTTCTTCAGGCCATAGAGTCCTCAGCTTCCATTGCCTGAGTTGGTTATCCACAAGTAAAGTCACCATATGTCCTCACACAGACTGAAAAAGAGCGGTTGCTTTTCTGCTGCATCTGCAGAGCAGGGGGTTGAGGAGGGATGCTGAAAGAAGTGCTGTCTTTACTGCCCAGCTACTGGCCTCAGCAGGTCACCTCATGTTGGTGTTGTCACCAGCAGTTCCTGAGCAGATCAGCAGCATGTAACTGCCCAGTTGCAAGAAAGGAGGCCCTGAGTAAGAAAACAGTGGCAAAACATTATTTCCTGTTCAAGATATAACATACGTTTACACATTTTGCACTCATCTCATCAATTCTGTATTGCAGGATTTCCTCTTAACTTTGCATGCCTAAGGAGTTTATCAAATATTGTTTAGAAAAATATTTTGTTTGCTGTTTTTGACAATATGGGAGTTCTTGTGGAACGTATATATATATAGTCTATTTAATTACCGTGGGAAAGAAAATATTCTTGCAAGCAGCTCAGCCCCAGAGTGATTCCCCTAGGCTCTATCCTCCTTTCAGTGATGAAACTCAGTTGATGTAAAGTGGGACGCTTTCCTTTCGGGGAGAAGTCACATAAGACTACTCTACCAACTTTGAAAACTGCTGTCTTTTGTTATCTCGCTATTTCCATTAAAAAGTTATCCTAATTGAATCACTCTACCTTTTGAGAGATTAATTAAATTAAAAAGGTCTAGTGTTGCCAACAAAACAGAAAAATGCTTTTTTAATGTACAGTGGAAATCAATTATCCAGTATCTGTGGATATAACTGAAAGAATATTACTATAGTTTCATTTTGTTTTCTTGAGGGGAAGAAAGACTAATTGTTTTTTAAATGAAACGTTAAGTAGCATAGTTTACCAAGAAGTATAACGACAGACTGGTTTGATGTGTGTTGCACAGCTGGAATTAGAAACACACACACACACAAAAGAAACCACAGAGCTATTAAGCTGAGACAGTAAAGTAACAGTGAAATTGGCTTGGCTTTTCTTTTTCCACTTAAAGAAATTATTCACTTGGATAAACAGTATAGTCTTTGCAAATAAATAAACAATTTTTAAACAATGACAAAACAAACAAAAATAAAGAAACAGAACAAGGAAGTAAGAAAGAAACTAAGCCAAACAAAAGAGTGAGAACATGGGGATCATAAGTATGTGATTTCAAACAAAAATGCTGTTAATTAAAGGCAACGCCCAGAAGCAGGAATCTGGGAAAGAGGTTGAAACAAGAAACAAATATTACGTCCTTCAAGTTTAATTAATTTCTTTGGACAAAATTCAAATAAGTATGAAAGAAAGAAATAAAAAATAAAATTAAAAAAAAAAAAAAGAAAGGAACATAAAATAGCCAAAGGGAGACAAATGTTAAAAGCAAGAGTTCCTGAAATTTGAAATTACACCTCTTATGAAAATGCAAAAACTGGTATGTTTTTCCAGAAAAACTATATCTAGAACCTGACAGGTTAGGAGAATGAAGTTTAAACTCGTAGGTATCTAGACAAAGGGGCTCTTTCAAAGTGTTTGTAGCAGCTGTACCACGGCTGCCTGTTCATGCAGCACAAAGTCATTTCATGGCAGCGTACTCAGAAAAGTGGTATCTGTCTGTAGAAAATATGTGTTTTTTCCATGCATTTTATTTGCCTGGGTCATCACTGTCTGACCATACCCCCAGCAGAGCTCTTCCCATCAGTTCAGCAATGCCCTCAAGCTTGTTTGCAGCTGGAAACAGGACAGGGGTAACCTGAGAACAGTTGCACAGTGAAGTGCCCCTGGCAGAACAAATCCCTGCCAGGACTCACTGAAAAAAGCAAAGGCAAAAGAAATTAGTCAAAGCAAGAGAATACGCATTCCCTTCCCACTGCATTTGCTTTTTTTATTTCCCCCAAAGATTAAAGTCTTCCAGTTTTTCATGCACTAGTCCACCCTTTCAACCCAAATTCATCCTACAGCTGTAACCATCTCGTGAAAATGGGTCAACTATGGACTAATGTATTTTTAACCTTCTTGGTTTTTTTTTTTTTGCTTTAACATTTCCTGAGTTTTCCAACCAGATGTCTGACTCCCTTCTGTTCCTGCGCCTTCTCTCCTCCTTCCACCCCTAACACTTTCCATCACTCCCTAATGAATCCCTCCAGTCACCAGACACTTCCCCATCTCTGTGTTTGGAGCCGAATTTCCTTTTCTGGCCCCAGCAGTTGTGTTACTGCCCACAAGGTTTTAAGCGCTCTTCCCATTGTGAGAAATGGGGTAAAACCTGCCAGGGAAGTAAGCAGACGAAGTGTGGAATAAAAATGAGTTAAGAAGCTCCAGATGTACCAGAGGTGCTGTAGATTGCAGGAGGAAGGAAAGAGAGAGTTTGTGTGAGCAGACGCAGCAAACTTGTTTATGGTGAGTGTAAACCAGTGTCTTAATGAAGTCTTTCTATAAAGACTGAACAGTTTCCTACTGAGCGTCCTCTGTGGATATTTTGGGCAGAATTTCATTATGCCTATTAAAATATTTATAAAAAAGCTTTTTTTTTTTTGTTTTTTCAAAAGACATCTTTTAAAGATGTAAAAAGGGTGACTTTGACAATAATGCCATTGCATTCTGTCTGATTGTGTACAACTATCCCTTAGAGAGATTAGCTGCATAAACGAGTGTATTACGCATTAACTGCATAAATGAGTGGCCAGTTTGGCCATCGTCCCCCCAGGTTGCTCCTGTCTTCTGTAGGACCTATGGATACTCAGTTTTATGGAGCATTTGACTGAAAATATAAAGTGCTGATAATAAGGAAATATGAATGCAAATATAATTTTCTTGCCTTGAAAAAAATAATAGTTTAGTAAATTGCCCTGAAGATAACCAGATTTTTTTAAAAGTGCTTATTTGTATTTATTATTGTACACTCTAAGAGGAGAATTAAACATCTGAACAATGATATACCTACATTTTAAAGAACACCCTAATGGTCATATTTATTCTGTAGAAATGGTCACAGACTTCTAAAGAAGACATTTTATCTTTGTGTTGTTTTTGATCTACTGTCTGGCTAATACACAACTTGAGGAGATTCTGAGCCAAACATACCACTTACGTACACAGATGCAGTGACACCGAAATTGGTTGTGAGTAAATCCTCTGAGTTTAATTATGAAAAACATTAGCTTGACAATGACCAGTTACAAAATACATATTTGTTTTACTTCAAGTCTATCTCACTGAAACCAGATTTATACTGAGATAATTTCAATGAGTTCAGCAGAATTGTTCTGAATGCTAACTGGGATTACAAACACCAAACATACATCTTTTTAAATAGTACCTTTTTAGCACGAACACCTCAGAGAATTAAAAATAGTGGGGAAGGATAACATTGTTTTAGAAAAACTGTGAAATCTTAAACTTGTTAAAAGGTAAGGGAAAGTAAGATTGGCACTGAAATAGACTAATTGGAATAAGTTTGATGTAGTAAGTAATATCTTTTACCTTCACAACTATTGTGTCCAGCAGCTCTCAGCTCTCAGTTGTATGCTAAAGAAATTACTCCAGAAGTAAGAAAGAATGAGAACATTGCATTAATCCAATCATTCTGCATCTTTATCAGGATAAAATTATTGCTTAATACGTTTCAGCCAGAATTATGAAAATCACTACATGTTTGTTGTATAAGCCACATTGAGGCACTTCTGATGTTCTAGGAAAAAAAAAAAAGAAATTAAAAAAAAGCAACATTATTCCCTATAGAAAAGAGGGGGTTTCTCAGCCTGTGAATTGAAGCTTACATAAGCAGAAACAGCTTCACCAGTAATGTGAGAATAAGCGTAAAAGAGACTGATGGAGGCACAGATTCATGTGTGTGCCCTCTAGCTCACTACAGACTTCACTGTGGGCAAGACCTACATGTTCATTCTCTACCTGACCCTAAATACATGAGGGTTTCCCATTCACTTTTGGAGTTGCCAGACCCTCTTTAAAGAACAGGTTTTTGTGTCAATCAGGCAGATAGTGAGGACTCGTGGATTGCGTTTTGTCTTCTGTTTTGCAGATGAAACACAACTCTATGTTTTTGTCTTTTCCAGTTTGGCTAGGAGGGCTGATTGTCTCCCCTGGCATGTGAAGCTGGGACCTGGAGGAAGGCCAGCTGGATGCAGAGCCATCTAGATAAGACTGCGTCGCTGTTAATAACATGGGGAAAACAATCAGAAGTTATGGTAGGGATAATATCTGCCACTTTGGAAGGGTGTGTACCCATTTATTACTCATGTTCACAGCTTTGGTTAGCTTTCCACTTCTTACTGTATAGCTGGAATTCAACACTAATTGAGAAGGACATTTTCCCTCACATTTATCTCTGGTTACCTTTTCTCCAAAGCAGACATCATTCCCATGATTCATCCATGCATCACCTCCAGACTCACCACCGCCTCACCCACCATCACCACAGCCCTGTCTTGGACGATTATGATAGCTGGCTCAAGACGCAGAAATCTGCTTGTGGCTTACACTGGGCACAAGGTGCTGGCACAGGCTTGCATTGTAAAGCCCACAGCATCCTGAGGCTGGCCCAGCTGCAAGGGTGGATCCCATGCCCTGCACCATGTACAAGAGTGAGCTGCATGCAGAGACCAGGGGAGCAGGTCCCCTCACATTCCTTCCTACCCCAGGGGCCCATGGCTGCTACGTGCAGGACATGGGATGTTCTTCTATTTACACACTTGAAAAAGAGGCCAGACCTCTTTCTTCCCTTCAGAAAAGGGCCTGTTTTGATTTTTTTCTACCTGGGTCATAGGAAGAGCTGCTGCTGCTGATCTGCCTTTGCATTTCAATCTATGCTGTTTGAAACTGGGGATCTGGAGAAGCTACAGCTTCATATTGTTACTGCAAGTCTAAACACATTTTGAAAAGACAGCAGACCAAGTACAGGGCCACTTTTTGAAGTCTTTATTTGTCTTTTCTGGCTGCAAGAAGCTTCCTTACTGATGTCTCCCAGGCTTACGCAGTAAAACACAGAGAGGCAACTGAATAAGGGCTGTAGAATATGGCCCACTGATCTTCGCACTGGCAGAAGGAGTAGAAGACAACAGTCAATCACAGTTTGATACCTGGGCTTATAAAAAGCTTACTGGAATACTGTGTGTAAATGTATAGTGCATCTGTGACTCTGAAGCCAACACATTTTCTCCCTGCTCCATGGAAATTGCCTTGGTTAAACCATAAAGATACACTGCTCTTTGTGTGGTATAAAGAATATCAATACCAAAAGAATTTATGCATGATCCAAGAAATTCTCAATAAAGTGTGTGTTCTCTGGCTATTACTTCTGTTCTTTATGAATAGATATAAGGAGTGATAAAATTTCATCTAAGATCGTACACCAAAGGTAGATTGTTAACCGTAATCTTCTTGCATAGGCTGCGCTCTGGAAGAAGGAGCTTTTAATGGCTTGATATGGTGAGTGATATTAGACTG
Organism: Bambusicola thoracicus; assembly: GCA_002909625.1. Lineage (NCBI taxonomy): Eukaryota > Metazoa > Chordata > Aves > Galliformes > Phasianidae > Bambusicola > Bambusicola thoracicus. Next base: position 10,552 of record PPHD01019586.1, read on the forward strand.
TTCAGATATCTGGGCTCAGCACACCCTCTTACACCCAAAATGGCAGAACAAATTAATCATGCTTTGGCCTGCTAAATGGTATTTGGGGGGCATAACTATAAATTAAGCTTCCCCCTACTCCAGAACAATTCCTCCTCCATAACGCTGATGAGTACTACCTTTTCCAAGCTTTATGGAGATAAGTAAACCCCGTTCGTTGTCTTATTGCACACAGAGTTTGGAGGTCTGCCTTGATGGGTGGAGGTTTTCTGCATATTTTGAACTGTTTGTGCTTCTCTTCCCTTCCATGTATGGAGATGGCAGGTAGAAGCTCGCAGCTTTGTGGTTGGAGCAGAAGACAGTGAAGATTGTTTTGCAGTGCTGCATTACCCTAGTTTCCTACACAAACAAAGTTCACTCTAATAGGCTCCAGAGTGTCTGAGGAATGATGTTATTGTTGCAGTTATCACTTCTGAGCATTAGGTAGGTTTTTCAGCTGCGTTAAGTGGAGGAATCTTATGTTCTTCGGGATTCTTCAGGAAGTAAGCACAGAAGACAAGGAACGGGCTTGTTTTGCTTGTGGTAGTCTCTACTGTTGAAGCTTCATGAATAGGGTTCTATTTATGTTATCATAGTAGAAGTATTGTATGGGGTGCTTTTATCAGGCAGAGGTGAAGAGGGCACATGCAAAAGTCAGAGTTGAGGTCATTGGGTGCCAAGAAAGAGGCACAGATGGAAGAAAGCACTGCTTAGGTAGCTGGAAGGTCAGAGCCCACGTGGGATTGGTCTGAGTGCCTGCACCTACAATCTTCCAATGAATTCATTGCAGTCAGCAAGATGAAACAGTCCTGGATTTCCAAAGACTGATTGATCTACCTTGCCTTAGTCACCTGTTCCAGAAGGGGTAAATCACAGCTGTCAAGATTGTTGAGATGAGAAGACCAAACTGAGGGATGAGCTTTTAGCTTCTTTAAGTGGAGTAAACATGAACTGCTCCTAAGTATGAGTGAAGAAGCTCTTCTGAAAATTGATCTGCACTGACCAAATGTTATCTCTCTCTATATATGTTTAGATGAAGGAAACAATATGATGGCTATAAATTCTCCACAAAGCTCTTGTCTGTTTACCAGCATTGTTTCTTTAGTTTTATGTTTTCCACATGTTAGCTGATCTTATTTAAGTCTGGGCCATGGTGTGGGTAGTCATGAAGCTGTATATGGTGAAAGATGAGTAGAGTTCTTTCATCTAGTGATGATATGAATCTTATTTATATTTATATGTATATGCCGTCTGCATATAAATTTCTTCTGTTTCATCTACAAAAATGAAAAGTACCCCTGAGCCTTCTTAAATTCACTTGTACAGTGTCCACAGACTTTTAATTCTTCACACAAGTATTCCACTACACCATGTGGCTTCTCATGAATACTTATTTATCTCTGTTCAAAATCAAGATCCCAGAACCATGTGAGCAGTGGCTATCATTCTACTTTAGCTGTATCTTCCCTGCCTATGAAGCCATGAAGTAAAATTTCCTAGCCTAGCAGTTTCAATTTTTACAGCATTCTCTTCATTAAGGAATCTTTGCCAGACTGGATAACCAAAATGAACTAAAGAGATTTAAGCTGTAATTTGGTTTTATTTTATTTTTAAGCACATCTCATAAAGATGAGACCCAAATGTATTGGTTGCAAACACCATTATTTTATCTTTCTTGTGATTATGTACCAAGCAGTACTGCACACAGCATATCCAGAAAGCTGTATCTAAATGAAAGTAGTTTAGATCCCATTTACGCTCAAACTAGCTAGTGTTTTGAAAAGGGGAAAACATCTGGTTGCCAAATATAAGTAAATTGCTCTGAAAGTAGTGCCTCCAATATATTACCATGAAAACTACAAAGAACACAATAATGCTATTTGCTAGAGCAAATTCTCAGCTATTAAACACACTTTTTCAACATAATCACCACCATTAACTATGCATTTTTGACAGAGATAAGCAAGAGCCTGCATGCTGCACACGTAAAAATCTGCATGGCCATCTGGAACATGGTATGTCTTTCACACCACCGTTGCTACTTCTGAAAAACAGCACCCACCACCTCACTGTGCTCACATCCACTGTTTGGTCTCCATAAACCTTCAGCAAGGGTCAGTGTCAATAGGTGCAACTGTTTCTGCAAGCAGGAATACAGTTACACTCCTTTGCTTCATACCACTTGCATGTCCGATGCCGTTTTATCAGACTGCCCCTCTGCCGCCAGTTGTCACATGGCAACAACATGTAATGGAATTTTGGCAGGAAGGTCCAGCTTCTACTGCCATACCACCAACATCCGCCTCTGACTCTGTAGGCTAACATAATAAAATAGGAGGCATTACTTTTCAAGCAGCCCTCAATTATCTCTAGTAGTAATTGAAAGGAAGGTATAAGGACAGAATTAATTTGAGGGAATAAAATAATAAATAAAGGAAAAGAAAAAGAAATCACCCATCCACACCATGGCTATGTCTTTTGAAAGGAAAAAATCTAAAGCTTACAGTGAACACAGAGTGGACATGCATTTATAGTATTTGTCATTCTTCCTTTAGATTTTGTAGAACTGTTTTGCTTGCTTCACACTAAAGGAATGTAAAATAAATATGTGAAACCATTCTATGTTGCCTGTGATTTTTTTTTCTAGTTTGTCATATTCTTGATAACTTATTTTTTCATTCTGAGATATTTTGCAAGCTTGTTTTTTCTCTTTATTTGTGGTCTTTACTTGAAATGATTTTGATAATCATACAGCCATTGTTGGTCTCCATTCTAAATTTTTTTTAGTGCCTTTGAAGGAGCACTGATCTTACTGTGCTGGGTAAATGTACAGATCGTGAAGAGGTACTTCCTGCCTGCCTAAAAATTCTGTAATGCTTGTGATTTTTTTCAAAACCTGTGTTTGGTGTTGTCTTACTGCCCTGAAAGGCAGGACTATATATCATAGCATATCTTACATTGTTTTCTTTGTCTGGTGTTTCCTTGGTTGGCCAATTGTTGGGATGTGTCAGTACCAATAACAAGTTAGCACCAGCCTGAAATGTTTATTCAAGGAAAATTTCACAGACTTTTTGTTTGCTTGAGCACTGCAGGACTGAAACCTTTTAGGTTCAAGCAAAATAACACATAGCTCTTCCAATCTATTAGGTATTTTTTACATTAACTTGCCAACAGTTGACAAATTGGAGACATGTTGACAAAGTATCATAATTTCATAAAGAAAACACTGCTCTCCTTATTTTCCAAATAACTTCCTTAGGGAGAAGTGCTGCAAAAATACTAAACATTAATATTTACTTTAAATGTAGGGATAATTCCAGTAAATTCAAAATAATTAGCTACATTCCTTATGCCCATCCAAGACTATGGCAAAAATTCCACCAACTTCAGTGCTATGGAACGAAAGATGAGAACATTACCACTGACTTGTGAGACAAGATATGTATTTGACACAAA
>PPHD01019587.1:0-14024 GCA_002909625.1 Bambusicola thoracicus
CTAGAGTAAAGAGTATCTGCCAATTTATGAACAGGTACAAATGCAAAAAATAATTACTTGAAGGTGACAGAAGAATCTAAGTTAGAATCTGAGAAATGTGCAGTAAGACATGTGTTGGAGAAGAAGAATTTTAGTTTTGTGCTAATGCCTAAATAATGGCTATCATTTCATTTAATTTATTTGTTTCTATCACTTATTCATTTCAATGTGTTTTTATTTTATGTTCTTAGAATGTAGTATTTCTAACACATTGTTTGAAAAGCTACATGTGTTTATTTCAAAGAAATAAAATCTATTACAAGACACTTCTGGGAGAAAATATATATCATCAAGGCCTCTATAAAAATATATATATATATTGTCTCCATTTTTTCTCACAAAAGCATATGCAGCATCATTTGATTCAAATACACACAAAAGTAATAGAAAATTATAATATTCCATCTTTCTTGCCTTTGCAGATACATTTGTTCAGCATATTCAAGAAGGCAAAAGCCAACAAACTTAATCTTCTGAATATAGGCAAAAGCAAATGGAATCGGTGACTCTTCACAGACTCATTTCAGATTCATCTCCATTGTTTGAGAAAAATCTAGAGATAAACAATCTACAAATGGTAAAGCCAGCGACTTGAAAAGAGTAGCTCCTAGCTTGTCTGCAGATGAACAGAAACAGCCCATCTACCAATACTGCAGGGAATGGTGGGACTGAAGATCTAATCTAATTCTAATCCTTATGAGGGATTAATGTGAAGAACAATCAAATACAGACTATCTAAAGAAAATACTACATGCAATCAAACAAAATGTTAAAGACCTTCCATAGAAAGCCTTTTACTACCAAGATAGGAGTGACACCAAGCCTCAAACTCCCATTATCAGCATAAATAGTGAAAATCAACATGCAAGTAAAATTGTTCTAAAATATTCTGAAAAAGACAGATCTACTAAAAAGGAGACATAATGAAGCACTAATTTTCATTTATAAAAAGTTCAACTTTGTGTTATTTGGTATTCCTACCCAAGGAACTGCTTTAATTAAAGCTTGCATTGAAGTATGTTTGCAGAAGCAGTGAACAATATAGAAGACTTAATACAAGCATCAGAGTATTTCCCCTAAGAAAGCAGAAGCAAAGCTTTTGATTGGTTTTGAGATGTCTGTCTCAAACGCTTGACACTTAACAAAATCCTGAATATCATTTTGTGCATTTTTCTACTAGGCAAAATTAGTTTTAAAGGATTACTATCAATGTAAATGTTTTCTAGATGGTAAAAGCAGGATAGTGTAAAATTGAACATAAGAGAACAAATATTTAATATTCATTTCTTGAAGTATTTCTTACCTGGCACGGTCCTCGATATGCTAGACTTTTTCCTTTTTGGTACAGTGTACATAAATTACTGTATTCCACGCCGTCCGTGTCACAAACAGGATCCTGCGTCTGGTCACAATTTAATTGTCTTGGCACACATTCATGTTGGCTACATTCAAACTTTCCAAAACTAGTCAAGCAAACTTGTTTCTTTGGAATACACCTGAAGAAAGTTATAATCACAAGTTTATAAAGAAGTTTCCAAGTATTCAGTGGAAACATTTTCAATAAAAACTTTTCCAGTGCTTAAAAGCTAACTGTGGTTAAGCAGAACTACAGGAAATGCGTGGGACAAAACATTGTGGATAACCAGTTACAAACTCAGTACAAACCTGAAAATGATCCACAAAACATTTAGTCAAGGTATAACTATAACTATAGTTTCTATAAAAATTAATCTTCTACCAAATATTTTTCAATGGATTTTTGAGAAAGGTTTCAAAAAACTTCTTACTTACTCCCAAACCTCACTTTGTAAAGGTGTATTTAAGGAAAACTAGATCAAACACCGAAACAGTAAACTGTAAGGGAAAATGATTCTACTGCAGAGATCAAGCCTATGCTGAGAGAATGATGAAAACAAAAGATGACATGGATCCAATTGCAAGCATGCAATTTGATTCTAGCTTTGTACATTTGGTATGCTATATCACATCTAATCCTGGGGATGACTAAAAATAAACAAAAAATCAGATCAGTACTAATAATTTCCTTTTTAGCCTATCATTCCTCTCAAGTGCTCATAGATAAGTAAAGAGCAGTAATCACCAGAAGCACATTTCCTTTTGTATTAAACACATACCTTCCATGTCTTATCTCTGAAACATTTCCCATATGTTTTGCAAGACATCCCTCTAGGAGATAAATGACAACCAAGGGGACTTGAAAAACAGACTGATGAAGGTCCAATTTGCTTTTCTAAGAGTCTCCTTTCTCTACACATTACAATAATTAATTGCTCTTTCTCAGTGTTGCTGTCTTAAGCATTAGAAATGCTGAGATTCAAATGCTTTAAAAGTACAAATGGAACATAAAGTTTTAAATACATTCTAAGCACTTCAGAAATATTTTAAAATGAAGTTTTACATGTTTAGTTACGATATCAGACTTACCCAGAATAACCTATTGTGTACAGTCTTAAATAAAATAAGTTAAGGCTCTAAGCACAATGATTATTCTGTAAATCTGAAAAGAAAGCCACTCAATACTTTCCAAAATTAAAATATAGAAGTGAAAGAATGTATACCAACAATGCAGCTTTAAAATTTGTAGTTTCAGTATCTCAACTTCTATTATAGCTGCAAAACAAAACAATACTGTTTTGTCTGCAGTTTTCTGCTTTTAGAAATACGTGGAAAAAATATTTTCATCGTTTGTCACGAAAGCAAAGTATTACACAACCTCTTATGGTAGTTTTCTTTCCAAATAGAAAATTTACAATTTCAAATTACACAACACTGAGAAAATGAAGAACTCTGCCTGGAGACAGAGACCAAAAGTAAAACCCATGGACTTCAATCTTTGAAGAACATTCAGACTTTGTCCTGTCACTGGCATAAGCCAGTTTTTGTTACGTTTCTCTATACAGATTTTTCTCTTACACACACACAAAAAAACAACCAACAACCCAGAGGTTGTACAGACATGGTTTTCACAATGAAATTATGTCAGAGAAACTTATAACCTTCCAGATTTACATATATTTTCCAATTTCAGAAATTAAAAGCGCAGATTATTAACTGCATAAGCAGGAATGAATTCAAATTTTCAATTCAGGCAAATTTTCTTTGGTATTAGAAGAAATAATGAATCAGAATAGTAAGATGTCCAGTAGATTTTTTTTCTCCCATTTTTTTAAAACTATACAGGAGTACTGTTTTATTTCTAAAATTGAGATGTGAGTAAGAAATATAAATGATATAGCACTATATACAGAGAACCAAGAATTGGCAGTTATTACAGCTCATCGCTATGATAAGTGAATAAATGAATAAGTAAAAGAGACTACTTTTATCGAACTATTCCAAAGTAAAACATTACTACACAATATACATTCACCAAAGAAAAAGGTCAATTTGCTTTTTAAGTAAAACATGTCAAAGCGTAAGAATATTTTGCTTTTACCTTTGATTTTTACTACAAGGGTTAGGGTTACAAGGATCCTTGGAAATACATGATCCGAATTCAAACTGATTGTCTTGGAGACCAACACATCGAGCTATACATGCACTTGGATATGTGCGCCCATTTTGACCACATACTGGTACAAACTGATCTACACAGTTACATGGCAAGCCTGCAAAAGCAACACATAAAGGAAGAATATGGTTCACACTTATTTTCTCTGATGAAAGATATGCAAGAGGTCACTAAGTCATCCTAATCATCCAGCAAACATGAAGATGTACTGTTATCTTCAACCTCACACCCGTTAGCAATTAATTAAGCAATACTGTAGCACATACACAGTTACATGTAGTAGGAAAGGAAGTCTGTGTTCTATCTACTTCCTTATTCTACTCAAGTTTCTTTATTATTTCCACAAACTCCTTGTCTGTCATGCCCAGTGGCATTATCCTGTCTCTGCCTATTTCAACAGACTACCCGAGCTTTAATTTTCCTGTACAGATTTAAAAACTAAAATAATTAAAGAAAAAAAAAAAGAATTTTCTTCCAGAAGTGCAGGTTGAACATTAGAAAATAAACAGTTAAAAGAATATCTTTATACTGAATTATTTTCATGAATTCTGTAGAAAGAATTTAGAAGCTAATCCTTACTCTAAGAACAATGAACTTACAGTTTCTGTTTTTTATTACCTGTAAACTTCCGACGTTCATCTTCTGAACTATGCTCAGTTAAGCACTGACGTGTGGAACATATCAAGTTTCCAGCAAAACATGAACAGACATTGCAGTCTATATTAAAAGATGTTCCATGGCCTTAATAATAAAAACAATTAAGTAAATATATCTGATTAATACAAATATACCAGAAAACAGTAAGCACAGATAAATTTTTATTAGTGTTACCTTAATTTGAGTTTCAGTTTATTAACAGGCTGGACTATTTAATAGACTGATGGGATGAAGAATTGGTTAGATGGTTGCAGCCAGAGGATTGTGGTTAACATATCTATGTCCAGGTGGAGGCCAGTCATGACTGGTGTCCCCCAGGGGTTGTCTTGGGACCAATGCTCTTTAATGTATATTTATCAGTGACAAAGACAGGGATGAAGTGTACTCTCTGCAAGTTTGATGAAGACACCAAGCTGAGTGGTGCAGTTGATACAACAGAAGGAAGAATGTCAAACAAAGAGAAATGGATGGACTTGAAAAGTGAGCCAATGAGAACCTAATGAGGTTCAGCACTTGGGTCAAGGCAATACCAGATATGTGTACAAACTGGGAGAACTCATCAAGAACAGCCATTAGGAGACAGATTTGGGGATCCTGGTGGATGAAAAGCTGGATGAGCCAGCAGCGTGTGCTTGCAGCCTGGAAGGCCAACTGTACCCTAAGCTACACAATAAGGAAGGTGGCCTGCAGGGCAAGGGTTGTGATTGCCCCCCTCTGCTCTACCCTTGTGATGGAGTGCTGTGTCCAGGCCTGTGACCCAAGCATTAGAAAGATGTGGAGAAGTTGAGCCAGGTCAGAATACCACAAAGGTGATCAGAGGGCCAGAGTACCTCTCCTATGAAGAAACGTTGAGGGAGATGGGCTTGTTTAGCCTGGAGAAGACTCTGGGGAGACCACGCTGCACCCTTCCAGTATTTGAAGGGAGCTTATAAATGAGGGGAGACAGACTTCTTACACGGTCTGAGAGTGACAGGACAAGGGGAAATGTCTTTAAATAAAAAGAGGGGAGATACAGATGTTATGTGGAATTTTTTTCACTCAAAGGACGGTGAGGTGCTGGCACAATCTGCCCAGAAAAGTTGTGGATGCCCCATCCCTGGAGGAATTCAAAGCCAGGTTGGATGGATCCGTGGGCAGCCTCATCAAGCGGATGGCAACTCTGATCATGGCAGGGGAGTAGGAACTAGATGATCTGAAAGGGCCTGACCAACCTAAGCCATTGTATGATTCTGTGATAATATGATGTCACACTGTGGATGTTAAAATACTTTACTGTTTCAGAGCTCTAAGAGGAATATACTAAGGAAAGCAAGGTATTCATTTGCTATGGTAACATGAGTGATTAAGTGCAAACATACAAGAAAAAAAAAGTAAAGTCCAACAAAACAAAGACTTAATGACTGCTTTCAGCACATGAATGTTCAAAGTCCCTGAATATTTTAGAGCTGATTTACACAAAGTATCTCTCGCTTTGTATCTGCAGAGTGATGCATACTGTGTTTAAACCTCAGCACCAAGCTTGTTTAAATAAATTTGTTTTACTGTTATTGCTTCATCCCTGCTGCCTACTGGCTCTCCTCAGAATGTTTCCTTGACAAAGCTCTCATGAGCAAGTTCTGCTATTAGAAAAGAAGGTAGGTATTATGAAGTACTATAAAATACAGGGCATGTGAAGTAAGTCAGTGACCTTTAGGTTGAAAAATGGCATACTAAGAACAAGTTTACAAAAAACTTTCATTGATTTAGTCAGAAATTATTCATTATTGACTTAAATAATGCAACTCTCCAGCATACAAAAGTATTAAACAAGTGTTACATATAAGAATGCAGATATTAACTGCTGTATTTTCTGACAAATTTTGCATTGTATTCCTCTGAACTTCATAAGCAACACAAATTTCATTACTTAAGGAAAAGGTGCACTGTAAAGATATAATTACCATTCTCATACTTACTTTTTTTTTGTCCTCCAACAATGCATGATTTTTGGAGGTCAACACAATGCATTTCTACACAATTTTCTAGCAATCCAGTGTGTCCACAGGTACAGATCTTGTAACAACCAACATCACCAGCTGAGGATGGAACCTGAATAAGCGTACCTTGACGGACAATAAAATCTGAGGCTTCTCCCAGTTTGCAGCCTATATACAAAGAAAAATTTAACTAAGTATATATTAAATTTGAATTTGAGTGCCACTACAAAACCCACTACTGTTTGATTTGCGAAAAAGAAAAAAAAAAGAAAAAGAAAGCCAAAGCAGTTTTTCTCTACCCTTCACTCATTACAGCAACAAGTAGGAGAAATGGAAGATAACTGAGACAGTGTAATGAAGTACTTGCAGAAACACCACTTAAGATAAAAAGACTCATAATTTCAACATCTCTCAAGTAATCTTTATTTTCCACAATTCTGTAGTAGTAGAGACAATTGTGATGTGGTAAATCCCACATTCTCTGTCACTTCCTCTAGTAAAGGGGCTGCTGCTGCAAGCAATTCAGGTTAGAAATCAGTGCTTCTCACTCTCCCTCACTCAAACCACACTTTTAAGCAGTTACCAAATGCCAGCTTTCCTCTTTGCTTCAAGATCCACAGGTGATCCCTCATATCACTCAGTGATACCTTCTGATTGAAAGGGAGCAGAAGAATTTCAGCAAGCACTACTGTTGTCTAAGGTAGAACAAAGAAGGGGCTGTAGAATTTGGACACAGTACAATCTCCTTCCTCTTTTTTTGTAGATTCAAACCTTGTTATCATCACCAGCAAAGCCTGCTATTCTGAAGTTAGATAACAAGCTCATTCTACATGAGGCACTCTCTCTAAATCTGTTCAAGTTAAAGCTCAGTACAGAAGTTAGACAATGCCTATGTTCAAAAAAGTAGCCCCCATATGGCCATGAATTCCTTCCTAGTAAGATGCAGCTACATTATCACTCATCCAAGCAGCCGCAAAAATACAGTCAGTTGTGTACTTTTGCATCGCTACACTTCATCTTTAATAAGAAGTACCACTGACCTTATGTGGAAGGACAAAACAGCTATACAATATTCACTACTTGTGTCTTTGTTGTTTCCCAAACTCAGTGTCACTTTCCTCAAAAGTACAAGCCTACAGATTTTGTAGAGACATGGAGTTAATTTGCCTTGGAGTTTTGATACTTGGAGTTTTCCTGACCCAATAAGCTCATAGTGCTGTCAGTCATTAAAGGGCAAAGATGCTACATCACTGCTGCAAACGAATAGTAGAGAGAAAGGAGGACAGGCAAATAAATTATGTTTACGCCACTTTCTTCTCAAGCCCTGGAATCTTGTTAAGTAAAAGACTGTAGTAACAAGGAAGCTCTTATGCAAAAGTCTGAGAATTCACATAGACCTGAACTACTTGTCTTTGAGCCGCTAGAGAGAGTTCGAGAAGTTGTTCTGGCCACTGATAGATTTGGGACAACTCCACATAAGATATCATCTTGAACTTTAATACAATATCAGAATTGCTGTGCCAGTGCAAGTGCACATCCTTGGTCCCCCTGCGTTTGATCAGATTCTCAGAGCTCTCGGAATATCGGTCCAAGACTGACATCCAAATTTTCATTAATTTCAAGGCAAGAGACAATGTGCACTTATTTGACTAATGAGGAAAATTATGTGGATATGGCTAACAATACATGGAAATACAGGGTAACACATGCTATTGTGCTTGGAGCTTCAGTGAACTGAAGTGTATTTTTCAGTACTGTATGCTTGTAATTTTAAATACAGGATGTCTAGAGATCATGTGTGGATACTTATTTCTTCTGAAGAAGTAAGAAAAAGTCAAGAAAATACAAACATAAGAAGAAGATCTACAAGGTATTCTACAGGTTTTGAAAAGATTATTGCGATAATAGTTCTTTTGGGATATCAGCAATTCATTTTAAAGCTTTCATAAATTTTTCAGTAAAATTTTTATCACCAAAATTCAGGCAAACACAAGTTCAAAACCCTTACCTGGTACACACAAATATGGAAGACACAATTCTCCAGACTGACATCCTTTTCTATTGACTTCACACAACTGATTAGCTGCACATGGATTTGGATTACATGGATGTGTAACATCTTCTACAATGTTTCCTAAAGAACTTGGACCTGAAAACAAAGTATATAGCATCTATAATGATTTAAATGAGGTTAATTTATCTACAGGAAAACATGGCATTTGTTATACTCAGTAAAACCTTATTTTTGAACACTGTTATATCTTTTTATATATAACTTCTAACTATACCTGTAAAACCTTGACATGACAATGTGGTTTGTCAAGTTTAGTACTCGATCATGGAAGTACTGACCCAAGTGATTCTTCACAAGCAACATACAGTTCCCTATCTAGTTTCTCTAAGATTTTTTCTCTAAATGAACAAAAAGACAAACTGACAATGACTGCTAGTTCAACCAAGAAAATTCTTATGGTTGATACCTAAGAAATTATTGGTTTGAAGTATGTTCATGTTTTACCAAGTCTGATATCACTGATATTCTGGTTTCAGAATCAAAGTCACTAGTAATGCTCTCCAATTTTCCTATTACAAGAAAGGGAAGACAGAATGCAAACAAAGCAACTAAATGTAAAGAGCCACCCAAAGCTCTAACACACCACCTCTCCGGAATAAATTTGTAAGTTTAGCAATACTTTCAGTTGTAGTTTTAACCAAAATTTTACAAAGCTTCAATTTTGTACATCAAAAATTTGTGTTCTAAATCATGCTATTGTTAAAGTGATATTTACTTGTGATCAATCCTCCCAAGCATGATCTATCTTTTGCTCCAAAAATAAATCACTGGTGTGTCCGTATTATTGCTCAGTACTCTTTTGGCACATGAGATAACTTCTTGAAGAACAGAGTTTCCTTAAAGTAAAGTATAATCAACTAGTGCATTTTCAAGTAGGTAAAAACCACTGAAATTCAACATGCCAGATTATCAGATGATGCAGATTACTGAACTTGTATTGAATGCATGAATTCCCAAAAAGGGAAGCATGATGGGTAATTTGGCCTTGGCTTGCAATCACTGCCACCCAGCCCCTTTACTCAAAACCTGCCCAGATCCCTCTGTAGGGCTTTCCTATACTCAGGCAGATCAACACTTCCTCTGCAAACTTACTGAGGGTGCACTCAATCCCCTTGTCCAGGTCATCAGTAAAGACATCAAGCAGGACAGGCCCCAGTATTGACCCCTGGGGACCACCACTCATGACTGTTCACCAGCTAGATTTAACTCCATTCATAACCACTTTCTGGGCCTGGCAGTTCTTTATCCAGCAAAGAGTGTATCTGTCCAAGCCACAGGCTGCCAGTTTCTCCAGAAGAATACTGTGGGAGACAGTGTCAAAGGCTTTTCTGAAATCTAGGTAGACTACATCCACAGCCTTTCCCCCATCCACTAGCCAGGTCACCCTCATCATGGAAGAACACACTGGTCCAGCAGGAGCTGCCTTTCATGAACCCATGCTGGCTGGGCTTGATCCCCCGGTTGTCCTGCACATGCCACGTGATCCCACTCAAGATGATCAGTTCCATAACCTTTCCTTGCACAGAGCTCAGGCTGACAGATGTAGTGCACCAGATTCTCCTTATGACCCTTCATGTAGGCGGGATACACACTGGCAAGTCTCTAATTATCTGGGACCTCTCCTGTTGATCAGGAACCCTAGTAGATGATGCAAAGGAGCTTGGCAATCAACTCTGCCAGCTTCATTTCACACTTCTCTATAGGAGAAGTGGTGCAGTAGGAATTAGAAGTGGGTAGTTCTAGTGCTTATGGTCAGTATGTATGCCACTTGTTCCTCCTCACAACTTTTCTCTGTTCGAGCGTGAATTCACCATGGGCTACAACTATTTTCACTGCATACCTTACTGCTTTGGTGTGAGCCCTCCACACACTGCAGGGTGTACCTGCTCCGTCATGGGCATGTCACAGCTTCACCAGCTAGCTCAGCTTTGGCCTGCTACTGAACCAGCTGTGATTGGCACAGTGACTTCTTTGACCTCCTCCTCGACAGCCTGTCGTGGTTTTATGATTTTTTGTTACTGGCATTTTACATCATAACATCATGTTGTGCACTGGGGGTTAAAGAGTTCTCCAGTTCTGTGGACTGTCGATACTTCTGGGTATCTGGTTCTCAGAAGAGAAGAACTACTTCACCCAGAAGACCTCACTGTTCCACTTCCATTTTCCATTTAGAGGGAAAGAGAAAACTGCTCACAAGTCATGAGATTGCCCCTTTCTTTTACTGCTCATCATTGCAGTGCATGCTCCCCAGCTGTCTCAAATTCAGCATTAGAGTAACGCCTTCAGTTTTGGACTCTCTCATTTAATTGGTTTACTATCTTCAATCCCAATTAACTTGTATTTCTGCTATTATAATTAGTAAATTAACTTTCCTCCTCAGATTGTTGCCACTGTTTGCTCTCTTTCCTTTTTATTCCTTTCCCTCTTCCCTTTCCCTTCCCTTCCCACTACTTTTTTCTCTTTTTTGAGTGGTGGGCCTGTGGACCTGCTGTGCCCCTGTCACAGACACAGACAGATCTAGAAATAACTCTGGGATGACAGCCCTTGCCACATATATCTAATACAAAAAGGAATAAATGTAATGAAAGCTCTAGCTTTCAATTTTCTCTAGTATGCTAAATAAATAATGTTCCATATTCAATAACGTTTTATTTGAAAGAAATAACAGATGATTAAAACTACTGATAAGCATTCAAAGCATCTCGGTTTTCTAATTTGTTGTCTACGTATGTCAGTACTTACTCAGGTATGTATCCAAAGGAATGCAGTTCTCCAGGTCATCTGTTGGAGATAAGAGCTCACAAATACTTTCAGCTGTGTGGCCTTCGGGGAATTTATTATGATCTCCACATTTCTTTAGTATTTCCACACAATCTGATCTTCAAATAAATAAACAAAAAGAACATCATAGACACCACTTAAAAAAGAAAAGATCTCGTATTACTATTCTTCTCTTCCTCTAACTCACACCTGCCTCACAGCAGAGGAATGGATATACTTCACACACACACACACAAACACAAACACACATGCACACTCTTTGGGCTTGGTGAATTTTGTTTGTTTTCTATGACTTCATTTGCTCGTATCTTTCCAGATCTAGCGTTTCTTTGGGTTCAGCTTAGGGGCTGAAATCACACCACACTACTGGTACGTATTAACTGGTCTCTTTTCTACCCAGTCATGTATTTCAAATTTTGTTTTTTCTTTCTCTCATTAAAATCCTTCGCAGAACCTCTGAACTGTTTTTTTTTTGTTCATGGTACTTACTTGCAGATAATACTTCCTCTAGATTTGCTGTGGCAAGGTTTAATCTGTAGTGAGCAGGCAATTGCCTTCCACATTTCTGGTTGGCATTTATTAATATCAAGAACAGGAATATTTATAAATGGCATCTTAATACTCCCTTTTTCCCAAAGCTTCATGTCATTCATGGCTCCTTGGTCTGACTGTGAATTGCAGCTTCTGAAAAGTTCTGTTGGTCTTAAAAGAAAAAGTTAAGAAATTTCAGGTATACAAGAGAAAGAAAACACCACACATTTTACCTTTCACTATATGAATTCTACAACTTTGAAATGGCTTGCCTTTTGTAGCATAAAACACATGAATCCTTTTCACAGTTAAGCATGACCAAAATCAGTTTAATTTCTATCTTTAAGAAAAATTATCTCTTTAGGGCTCAAGGCTGAAATGGCTTCTTCACTTCTCTCTCAGATCATGCATCACTCAAATTTTTCTCATCTGAAGAAAACTGACATACTGAGCAAACATTTAAATATACTGAAAATCTGCTGGAATGTTTTGTGGCAAATCACTAATGTAAGTTGATTTATTTTTGCCTGGGCTGTGTTTATCGCATTTACTATTCAGTATATAGTGGCATGACTATATGACTACAGAGTGGCATGGTGATATATTTCAAAGAAAAGCCAGAAATCCCTACCAGCTAAATGATACTTTTATAAAATGTACTTTTGAAACTCAAACACGACTTAACTAGTGACCTTACAATGACTAATTCAGGCAGCACTTAAAATTATACATTTTGTCATTTAGAGAATAAAACCACATAAATATCTCTAAAAGAAAAGGAATTTTGAAAGAAAAAAAAAAAAGGAGGACATATTAACACTCTTAGGAAGAAAGTTATTAAGTAACATATAAACTTGAACATTCTTTCAATTATTGATAATGTATATTATATATTGCAGCAGATATAGTTTACTTGTCTATATAGTAAGACATATGCTAATGTATGGTAACATTTTACAAGTTCATGAGTTTATACTAGTATTCTAAACAGTAACTAATTTTAAAATATCTGAAAGCTAAATAAAACAAGCCTGAAAAACATACTTTTAAATCAAAGCACAGAAATTATTTTTTAAAATATTCAGTGTCTCTCTCCTACCTGTTATTAAAATTAGTGCAGTAAGAAAGATTTCTACAGCCCAGCTGACAAGGTTCTCGTACATCTGCTAAACAGGTCAACATGGAAACTTCAACTGCATTATACTCACAAAAGCGATCAAATTCTTGCCAACTCTGTGAACTGCCCCAGCTTGTGCTATAAAGCTTAGTACAGAGCTCCCTTGGAGGGAAAAAAAGAAAACAAATGAAAAGAATAGTAGTTGTTCAGCTATAGCAGAGCCTGTAGTCTCCTTGCTGATAACAACAACCTACACTGACTAGAAATTTGTGTTAGTGCAGGAGTATCCAAATGTGCTCTAAGCAAATAACCACTTCCCAATGGTTTTAATGTTGTTCAGCTTTGCTTAAGAATGTTAGAAAATCTTTATACCACTAAGAATGAAAGACTTCAGAATATAAAACTGTAACATTCAACACACATGTAATACCCGGAGTCTGAACTTTGATATATAATAAATCAAGTTTACACAACAATGAACAATTTCTAATCCCACCCTTCATCTTCAGATCATATCTATTCAAGCTACAGAAAAGACTAGCAAGCAAAATACATTTCTTCCTTTGCCACGATATTTGAAACAAGTGTATTGTTTGAGTTTTTTCTAGTGCTAACAACACTCAGGCCCCCTTAGTTCACAGCAATATCCCATAAACTCTGACTGTCCCCACCAAATGTAGGTACGATACTTCATTATACCATTCAAGTCTTTTGCATATTGAAAACAAAAAGAAAGGATCAATTTTAAAGAAATGATTGCTGAAGTAAGCAACTAAAAGTTACTGTATCAATTGCCTTATGCTACTGTATTCTACGTAATAACATAATTCTAGGGCTATACTGCAAAACTGACCATAAAGCAGCAGGTCTGCTGCTTTGCTAATGAAAACTTAAACATAAAAGAAAACAACAGATCAGAACTCAATTTCACTTTGTCAAACCGATGAATTAAAATTTAAAATGCAGCAATTATCTTTTTAAAGTGAATGGATAACCGCTCTGAACTGAAAAGGGCCCAGTATCAATTATTTGCAAGAATGCTGTTCATTGTCCCCTGGGTTCTCATCAGCATCTTGATAAAATTTCTTCAGCTTACTTCAATACTAGTATTACCACAAGTAAGGTATAGCTTTCATTAAGTTCAGCATGCCTGCTAAATTCTGCCAGTGCTAAAAATGAGGTTTGATTTTTCCAATGGAACAGTTTTTGTTTTTAAGTAATCATGACACTCATGAGACTACCTAAACCTATTTTGTTTCCATGAATTCAAAGAACTCATTATTTAATTACACAGTCAGATTTGGGCAAAGGCGTGAC
>PPHD01019588.1:0-14024 GCA_002909625.1 Bambusicola thoracicus
TAGCCAGTTTCTAGAAGCCAGATGCCAGCAATGTACATTTAATTTGTTGACAAATTGGTTTGGTTGCTGCTTCTCAGATAGACACAGTTCTATCTGTAAAGAAATGCATGTTTTAAGAATAGTTACCACTACATTGATATATTTTATCAGACTTCATGTTCTGGCCCATTATAACATTTTTATTTGGACTGGCATATTTGTCTTAGTAAGCAAAAAAGCTTGGAGGGGGATAATTATGGGAGGGTGGTAGGAAGAATAGTACTGCCAAAGAGTCTCAAATCTTTGTCCAAGCAGCAAGAGTTGTCCTAATGCACAAAGTATCCCTTCTGATTATACACGTGTTAGAGGAGCTGCAGTAATCAAAAGGTTAATTTGGGAAATATTAGTATGGTTTTATATTCTTATTCACGCTAACACTGTAAAACATTTCCAAACTGTGAATATTTTTCTGGAACTTCACTTCTCATTATTTGCCAGGAATTATTATGCCCATTATGTCTCTAGGTTGATATAGACACAGTTGAGAATGATATTTAGAAAAATGAAATAACCACACCTAAGCTCACACATAAGAGAGCTGTTATTTCAAGAGGACAATTCCTGCCACTGACCCTAATAGTGGAGGTCCTGCTGTGCTACTTTTGTTTCTGCTACAATGGGACAAGTTCTTGCCCACAGGCAAGACTGAACTTCCAAAATGATCATGTTATTCTCGGGGTCTAGTGGGCAATGTGGAAAGCATGGGGTTTTGAACTGAGGATGCAGGAGAGCTGTAAGGATTTAATGTCTGAAATGAATCATGCTGCTAGAGCTCACTCTGCCACTGGTCAGTCATCGTTTGTGTGCTCACATACTGTTACAAATCACTGCATGCTAGTATATTAAAGGCATATTTCTGCATTTGTTGTGTCAGTGACGATGTTATAATGGTGGAAGTTTGTCTTGTTTTTATTGTTTCAGTAAACAAAATGCATTTGAAATTGCAGTAAATGAAATCGGGTTGTGCTGTGTATCTTCAGACTTGACCTGACACATTGTGGTGAATGTTACCTAGTATGAACGCTCTTCATTTTCTGCCAAAAAGTAGGCCAGCTAACAGGGCCCTCTGGGGCGGCCAAAAGCTGCCTCTGCCATGCCTCTTCCCTTCAGACCAGCCAGTCCCTGTATCCTATCCTCTAGCTGTGCTTCGTTTATTCCAGATTTTGAAGCAGAAAAGAAAGTGATTGCTAAGTAACACCATGTAGAAGATAAATGGAGATTTTTAGTGTTTTATCTATGTTCAGTAATGGCACTTTTCCTAGGAGTAGCAGCATTGCTCCCAATGGCATTTAATGGCTAAATCTGTGATATTATGCTATAGAGACTCATATCTTTGCATATGACTGTCATTGTTAAGAGGAACCTCTAGGATAACAATGTAAAGACACATCTTTGTTCAGACTTCCACTGCAAAGCAGTCACACTCATCGCCCTTCATTGTTCTGTGCACTTAATCCAATTTTGTAACTGATGCCTGCAATATTTGTTTCATTTTACTCAGAAACTAGAGATATTCAGATATTTTACATTTAACTACCTCTATTTTTGCTCAGTTGTTTGATTCTTATTTTTCTCCTTACATGCTATGTACTGAAGTATTTGTTCAGTTAACCTGCAAAAAATGCAGCCGAAGGTGTAACACAGAGCCCAAGCAAGTGAGGATTTGATTACCTAAAATCGTTTCAAGTAAAATCTGAGGGAAAGCTGTGCATGATGTTCTGTGATGCACAGAGGTGCCAGGGTCAATTTGATGTGCCTAAGAGATCAAGAGTGGGCTAAGGCTCTTACAGTTCAGGTTAGCAAATGACACCTGTCAAGGGTTTGTTATTTTAGGTGAAGCCATTAATACACAGCAGCACTCTGGAAAATTCACTGCTGCTGAGTAGTCCACTCTGTCACCAGAACCAGTATTTAATCATGTAAATCTGCATCATATTAAATTTGTCTGGTTAGTTCTGTGGAGTATATCCTCCTATTTCCAGTATGATGAAAAAATGATGTCTTCGGACTGAGCACAACTCTCCATCAATAAGTATTTCTTCAAAGACAATGCCCATATCAGCAGTAAAGTGCTACATTTCACTCAGCAGTGAGTGCACAGAGCCTGTTTTTCCCCATATTGCCATGACCTTTTACTGACAGTTGCAGTGTTCCATGTTTCTTAATAAGCAAATAAAGCTGAATCAAACCAAAACATGATTGTTCTCATCTGATCTTTTTTCTCATTTCTGCTTTTAGTGATGCAACCTCTATTTCTCTCCATTTTTTGGCTTACTCTTTTCTGAGCACACCTGACACACATAAGGTTTAATAATTTACAGGTAGAGGGCCTAGTTTGCCAGGCTAGGGACATATTCCAATTTCTTTCCGCAACTCTAATGAGACAAAGCAGTCAGAAGCTTATTGCAACCGCCACATAAAATCAGATTTATGGATGCTTTTTGTCAGAGAGTGGTGCAAGATAGTTTGAGTGTTCCACTGAATCTCTCCTTTCATCTCCAAGAGTAGTTTCCCCACCTGCTAATGGAAGAAACACTGTTATGAGTACTAAATATTTTTTCCTAATTAATTAGATAAGGTTGGCCTAGTATGAAACAGGCTCTACAATTCTAACCAGTACTACTGCCATATAGCCAGTGATTATGATTCCCAGAAGACTGTACTTGTGGAGAGAGATCTTTACATTCTATAGATCATTCCTGGTTGACATGTTGAGGAGGACAGGTTGGATGGTATGGAGCCAGTGATGCTTTAAATGAACTACTACTGTTAGAAGAGCTCCTGAGAGTTCTCCACAGCTGGCAAAGGTTATTCTAACCTCTATAAAAGTGAGAGTAGTGCATATCATGTATCCTTCTGCTTTTCACAGCAGATGAGATTCCCATTGACTTTTGTTTGTTTGCTTTTCTCTGTTTCTGATGTGAATTATTCATTGCTTCTGTTTAAACATTCTGGCTTTTTTGGATCATTTGAAGATATATCATCGGCATTACAATTTCAGAAGTTATAGCACAAAGGCAAAAAGCACTCAAGTTATATATGGTGGAAGCACATTTAGCTCTGGAAATGGCCATATCTGAAATACTGTATTCTGAACCAGATGGTGCTGTCAGACAGTGCAGAGTGACAACTTTTAGATGATGCAGAAAGGGTAATGTGCCCAAGAAGTGAAGGAGCTCTATCTCCATTTGCTGCATTTTTTTAACTTCACTTACAGATGGTACCACAAAGATCAGCTCAGGAGGAAAAGTAAGACTTCCTCTTGGCTGATTTTGACTTAAAAGAATCTGTCAGAATATTTAGAAGTTAGCCAGGAAGGCCATTCTTCCTAGTGACTGCCTATGACTCCTTCATAGTAGAAGGAATAGGTAATAGAAGAAATTGGGACTTTTTAACATTTTTCATCTGAAAAAAATACAGTCACTTCCAATCAAGCATCATTTCTAGTGACAAATATATATTAAAATATGACATGTTGTTTTCATCTTCAAAAAATGGTTTGAATTTTCTGGTCAACCTTTCTCAGTTCAAAATATAACTTGAGGTAGACACAGTAAAATATTTCTAAGAAATCAAATTGCAACAGGTTGAAATTGTCAAAATAAAATATCAGTGATTCAAACTGCTCTACAATATTTCACAACATCAACTTTTTGCTTCATGAGTATTTTTAGAGTGACTTCATTATATTTTATCGTCAGCAATTTCTGCTCATCTTGAAAGTGTTCGCAATTAAACAAAATAAATTTTATTCAGTGCTACTTCAAATATGGAATTCACAGGGGTTAGATCAATCATCTAAAAAGCAGACTTTTCTTCCCAAATATTCGAGTGTTACATTCTGCTTTCAACCCATGTAGCAAAATAACACAAGATGACCACACTTACCTAAATGTGATACCACAGACTTTGTCTTCTCTTCCTCTCAAAATAACTTGACTCTTAACTACTGAGGCTAAAAGCCAAGCTATCTGTTTTCATCCAAACTAATGAAAATTAGCACATCAGTCCATAAAGTGTATACATCCAGTCTAAAATAGTAACAATTCCTGGGGCATTTATTTTATTTGTGACAGCTAAACTCAAGGAAGATGAATTGCATTTCAGAGAATCAACACCTCTGCATGTAAATTTAACCACTGAATTGATAATGAGAGGAAAAAAATGTTACAAAAATAAAACTCCTACTTAACGCAATACTCTACTTCTTCTCCTGTAGAAACGTATTAGAAATATAAAATTAAATGTAGTTGATTTTGCTGATCTCAAGCTATTGAAACCATGACAAAATTAGCTGGCAAAATATCTGGTGAAAAGTAGGTGGAATTTTTAACTCCAAGGCACTGCACAATTTTGCATGTAAACAATAAATTCTTTTACAAATTTAGGACAAAAATATGGGCTTTCATTACTGAATGGAGTTAATGGAGGACAGCCAGAGAAAGGAGGACTTCATTACCGACTGCAGGCAACTCAATTCCTCACCATGGTTCTCT
The DNA here is from genome assembly GCA_002909625.1 of Bambusicola thoracicus. Classification (NCBI taxonomy): domain Eukaryota; kingdom Metazoa; phylum Chordata; class Aves; order Galliformes; family Phasianidae; genus Bambusicola; species Bambusicola thoracicus. The sequence goes on from PPHD01019588.1 coordinate 4,536, forward strand.
TGGTCTGCATGGCCCATATAGCTTTTCTAAAAGGATGTAACTACTTGTGAGTGGAATGGTTAGGTGTGAAACTCACAGGTGGAAATCTTACCTAACATATAAGTGCAGAGGAAAGCAGTATACTCAAAAGGAATTAACAAAGATGCTGCAATCAAGTATTCCAGAACATTGATCTCCAGTCAAACTGATTATCATCAGTCATTCTGCAACATATAGCAATGAAATAAAGATACTTGTCTTTCTGAGGGAGCATTTTTTAGGACTATTTAATGAAAACTGAGATTTTAAATTATGTAATATATGAAAATATTCCATGTGATAACTAGAAGCCTTTCTGTGGCTAAGTTCGTTCAACTAATTCAATTTTATGGAACTCATGGTCTCTTCTCTAGAAGCATTAAAATTTTTTCCTGAATTAGAGTGGATGGGAGTGTTACTTCCTTTTTCATAGAGAAAACACAGCCATTCACTTTTTCTTTTTCCCTAAGTTTTCTTTCAGAGGCTCATCTACATTCATCTAGCTGCAGCAAAAATATGTCATCCACCAGCAGCTACATCTTGCTTGTTCATTTTTTTCCCACTGGCCTTCTGAACATTATAAGCAAAGCCAGCAAAAACAAATTTACCTTGGCAGAGCTACATCTTTGATAGGGATTCTGCTAACATAGAGTGATGCCAACCTGGGGAAGAGACTTTTCACAACACTAACAGGTGCAGCAGTGTTGAGAAAATTAACCAAGTCACGTTTTTAACTAGGAAATATAAATATCTTGAGTTTGTTTTTCACTTGTTTAATTATATTAGTAAAATAAATAATTCATCACATGATCAAAAGCAGATAGGACAATGGTATTGAGACTTACTTGATATGTCCTCATTATGTAGAATGAGATTCTTTTTGACATCCAGATGTACTGAATGGAAATAATTATCTTGCTGATGGGTACGAGAGTTAATCCATAAATCAGCAAAAACTTGTGACATTGTTGTCTGTCATAGAACGGTGACAGACAAGATAAAGATTTCTTAACCAAATCAAGATGAAGGATTTTTAGGCTTAACATTCTAGGTAATTGTCTGAAGTAGAAATAAGAATCCAAACTCAAAATATCCTGCTCCTGATTGTTTTCTTTAAATACAACCAAGTTTCTTCAGAATTGTTGTAGAGTAGTAATGCAGTTCTGCCAGCAGATGAAGACAGACAAACCATAATGATGTCTGCTCCTACTTTAACTGTGAATTATTGTGTCTCCTAGAGACCATTCAAAGAGTGGATTCTAGTTTCTTTAAGCCTGTCATATATAACCCTCACAAAGCTGAAGGTAGTTTCAAAGACTGGAAGGAAAATCTTCACTGAGATATACATTTTATTCTCAATATTAGACCGTTTTAGGGTTCTGCTTCATCATGGATAATGGGAAAAACTCACTAACAGTAGAAAAAAATTGAAGTTCTGTAAATGATTTCCTTCCCAGCATTTCCTGGTGATCTGCATTTCCTTCTGCAATTTCTTTCACACTGTGCAAAGACACAGGTATAGTGACATCCTTAAACAGGAATATAGATCACTCTGAAAATAATGCCTCCTGTCTATTTTCATGGAAATTACAACAGATACAAAGAACGCAATAACACTATTTGATAAAGCAAATTCTCAGCTACAAAACACTGTTTTTCAGCACAGTTACCACCATTAGCTATGCATTCTTGTCAGTGATGAACAAGAGCCTGCATGCCACACTCATCAAAACATGCACCACTGCAGGTGACCCACTATTTCACAGCTACTACGATGTTGCTGAAATTCATCACCCACCACTTCACTGTGTTCACATCCACTGTTTGGTCTCCACAGAAGTTCACAAGTGTCAGTGAATGTCAGTGGGTGTCATTTTTCCACATACAGAAATTCAACAACATACCTTTGCTTTATGCACACTTCCATGTCAGATGCCATTTTGTCAGACTGTCTCTCTGCTGCCACCTGTCACATGGCAGCAAAATGAAACCGAATATTGACAGGAAGATTCTCCCTTTACTGCAGTACCACCAACATCCACTTCTCATGTTGTAGATCAGTATAATAAAATAGAAGACATTTCTTTTGGAGCAGTCCTATATATTTCAAGAATGGCTTGTGGTTTGTAAAAGGTGTGCAGTAAATTTGCCAGTGAGTATGACAGACTCAGATGACTCTTCTTTGCAGTTAGTCTACTAGACTCCATATCACAGCATTTTCACCCAGAAAGCATTGTCCCTAAACAACTTAACAGTTCAAAATTCACCAGCACTCAACTTATATTGGTGAGGCTTGATGAATTTGGCTCTGAGAATTGTATGTTTCCCCAGACCAAAGTTTATGTTCACAGTATACAAGAGCAGGAGTGACATGTCCCCTGACAAGTACCAGCAGAATTATTAGCTTGAGCAGACATGCTGTCCAATCCAATTTTAGGCTCTGCAGACCTACCCATAACTGCAGTTCATGAAAGGTCAGTTCTGTCATTTGTGATCACTAAAAAAATTATAGATTAATGTCTGTTCCAGTTTTGCCCAGAAGTGTAGCTTTATCCACTTGCTCTTTCCCCTGGAGTGACAGGGTAATCTTTGTTAGGGTCACCATAAAGCCAGGATAGATAGATAGAAAAGCTACATGGGAATCATGCATCTGTCCTACACATTCACCTTCTGCATAAGGCCATATTATGCGAGTGAAGAAAGGAACCAGCTGAGTCCAGAAACACTAGTGAAGCAGATCATCATGACTATTCAATGTGATCAAAATGTACACCATTTATATGAGACATCAGTGTGCAAGAATCACTCTCATTTTCCATTATGGCCTGTGGCCAAGGAAGTTGTGGGGCAGTTTCTTGTGATCTTCCCTGGTCTATTGTAATCTTTCCTTGGCCTCTTTCATTACCTACTATTCCTGGCTCAAGACCAGGGTTCAACAGGCATCCTTTGGCATGCACAACATCTCACATGTACTTTTTGCATCACACAGCACTCAGTTATGTACAGAAAATCTTCTAATTGAACCATTGCAGTCGTGGGGCCCTTCTAAGAGTTAGTACTCCAAATGCACTCCTTCTAAAGTAGATATAAATACTTGCAGAAACAAGAAATTCAGTCTGAGCTCCTCACTCCAAACTATTTTCTCAGACACCTACACACTTTTCTAAATATACTCATACTTGACTAATTTGTCCTGTCTGGCTTGAATGTGTAGATAAAGAGCTGCATGCAGGTAAGACTGCATTTAGATTTGTCTGCCATATGGCATTAGTGTGAACTGTTCCTCTGTATCTTTTTTTGTTTTGTTTTGTTTTATCTCCTGAATTCCTGCTATTGTTTTGTTTCTTCTCTGTATTATTTTTTTTACTTTCTGATCCCTTTATTTTCCTACAAATATTTTATTTTCCTGTTCAGACTGTCTTGTAAAATAGAATCAATGAATAAAAATATTTCACAGTGGATAGTTTATTCTATTGATTTGATAGCCTTATCTGCTTACACAATATCATTATCATATTCTGTTTAGATAGTGCATCAGTTCTTTCAGCTTTCAAAATTCTCAGGAGCACTTTGGAAATCAAAGCTGCCAGCGAAGACTTGCCTAGAACTAGGAAGGAAAAACTTCTTGGCGGCTGCATTTTGGTTTTGGTTGCAGCCAACAACAAAAGATAGTACAAAGTTGCACCATCCTGAGGAAACTGGTGGTAGTTCAGACTGGATACCCAGTTGCCCTGGAAGTATAGTTGGCCCACATCCACTCTGGTATTTCATTATGGTTATCTCTGATCTAAGGAGAAAACTGAGATCTTTGTCCTACTCAGGTTTTCATCCAAAGGAAACATGAGAAAAATTGTCCTTGATCTTGAGCTGCAACATTTAGAGCAAGCATGTACATCCTGTGGCCTACGGGTTGCATGTGACCCATGACAGCTAGTAATTAGCTGCATCTCCTACTATAATGCCATCATGGTGAGAGTTCTTCCCCGCCAAGCAGTCTGGCCAGGTCCCAGGCAGAAATGTGTGGCTCAGCAACCACCAAAACATCAGCCCAGAACAATTCCTCTTCACTTAGTGTGGTTTAGGCAAGTCAAAATTTTGTACACCCATGAGTTTTAGAGCCTTCATGTGGAGAGGAGGCAAGTCAATTTAATGGCCAGGTGCCAAAAAGTGACTCAGTGAGGAAAATATATTCATCCTTCGTAATGGATATTTGTCCTTAAGGCTCCCAACGAGTTTTGGAGAGCCTTCAGTGGTAGTCAGCTATCAGTTCAGTGTATCAGTGTGTAAAACTAAACACTGAATATCAGCTCTTCCAACAGCGAGGAAAGGTACTACATCTCTGACCTAAGGACTTTCACTTGGCTTGCTCATCTCTGAGCTCTTGTTATGTATGCTGCTTTGTGACCATTTGATCACAAATGTTGCAGTCCTTTTTGTGCGACCTGGGGACTCCTCAGCATGGAGAAGGGCTGATATTGTCAGACCCTTTCAAATTATACTGTGTTTGCAGAAAGTTGAAGCTTGACAGCTTCCTCTGCCACACTTGCACAGCCTTGATGTGAATGTAGCATGCTTCAGATCATAGCACATAGGGATGCGCATTTTGCTTATTGAACTGAAAATTCTTCCTAGTTTATAAAAGTCAGAGCAACAAACAGGAATGGTCAAACTGAAGCCTATGTAAAATGGATCTAAGAGATATCCTTCTGTCATGCTGAGACTTGATTACAGTCTAAGTGCTGTCAGAAGGGCCATATGTTCCATTCACAGCATGGCTTAGCCCTCTGTGGGCTCAGCAGGAGTGGGCTGTGTCTTGGCAATTTGTCCAAGGTACATAATGAATTGACTAGGATAAAGAGATTAGGGCCCTGATCCTGCAGTACCTTCCACCTTGTGCAGTGAGTGCAGAGCAGATGTGAATTGGTGCTGTTTGGCCTTGATAGCAGTTTTGCATCACTTTTGAAAAGGTGAAAATGACTATAGAAACAGAAGTAATAACTGACCTTAATTCCTGCCCTGCATTTCTTTTGCAAGCGTGCACTTCTTCAATGACTTGTCTTATTCTAATGGCTACATAGGAAACAAAAATGGAAGAAAAGAGGAGAAAAGTGGCAGCCTACATTATGTCCTTCACAGTGTTCAGACCCCAGCCACCTGATCCTCACCTCATCATTAAAATCAGGAACAAGAATAGATAGTGCTATTAAGCTAGGATAATGAAACAGCTAGCAGAAAAATACGGACTGGAAACTTCATGTGCTGTCTCTGTGCCAGACTCCTTCCTCACCTTATTTACTACCCCTTCATCCCACTTTTAGTCTCCTTCTGTAATGGTATTTTCTTCAGTGCCCTAGAAAATGTCTTGTAGGCTCCTAAGCCAATGATGTAGTAAAATTTCATGCACAAATTCAGGAATGGGGATATGTGCTCAGATTCCCACTAATTTTCATGAAAATTAGTGACTCTGTTTAAAAAGGTCAGAACTGCCAAATGGTAACAAAAATGCAGCAGCAGGCAAGCTCTGTCGAGTTAAGGATTTGCTCATGAATTTTGTTCACAGAGCCCGGTAGAAAATAACCTTGCCTCTGTCACAAAGAGTACAACATTATGACATGAAACATGATTTTTATGAGTCAGATGAAAAGTGGATAATATGCTAATGTACTTGCATCTAAAAAAGGGGAGGAGGGAGCAAAATGTCAATCTTTATTTGATATTTGCTCTCAAAGAAATTCAAGATTAGCATAGTCCCCTGAATCACAGCTATGAGTCAGCAACTCACAGATATTTTTTGTAGTAATTGGCACCACACTTGAGGCTCTGCAATTAATGCAAACATGACAAAAGAAAGACAGTTAATATGGTATTATATCATCAAGCTCGATTTGTAATAAAGGGCAGACTTAGTGCTAGCAGGTATAATATTCTTTCTTCTGTCATATGAGGGGACATTCAAAGCCCTTAGGTTTTTAAAATTAAAAAATTATGACAAATTTTAGACAAAATGTTCACTTCTGATATTTTAGATCTTTAAACTTTTCAAAAGAAAAAAGAAAAAAGTTTGTGTTGTTTTTTTGTTTGTTTTGTTTTGTTTTTGCCATTTTTGTTAAAATTACCTAATTTTATTTTTTGAAGTTGTCATCATCACTTAGTAGTGTGCTTAAATACAGTATCTGATCATACAAGCTGATCATGTAAACTCGATAGTTTATTCAAGCAAGAAAAGAACAGGATGAAGAACAGCTTCTTCTAAGAAGTAATTGAGATAGTCTGGAGATGACTGACTATTGCATGAGCTCCATGTCTTCTGAAGCAATTGAGGATTTAGCATTCTGTTTCGTTTAGAGAAGGGCATGGTTCTGTTGATAGCTTCCCACTTCCTAGACCCTTACCTTGATCAGTTTGTTTTGCTTTGCTGCATAAAAATACTGTAAGAAGCCTCTTTTGATCCAACACTGCAACTGGAAAATATCTGAAAAGAAAATTTCCTGAAGTCCGGGGAAGCATCTGTAAAGCAGGAGAGAGAGCCGTGAGCACAAAAGACATGTTGAGATTCTCTTGTTTTGCGTGGTGAGTTGGTGAAGATCGGTATCCTGCAAGATCAGCCTCAGGACACAGTTTATTCCAATGGATTTAGTGCTAGCAGGACTGTAACTTCAGTGCTTAGCAGAGTGATAACCACAGTTACAGCGTGCAGTGACTTGGATGGTTTCCCTTTTTAGCTGCTCAAAAACTCTCTGAAGTAAAAATGAAATGGCAGAAGATTTATAACCTCCTCCATGCACATACTTAGACTGGATTCTACACTCTTTTTCAGCTGCACAAATTTGTGTGTCTTATGTACACTAAGACACATCATCCTCTGGAAACTTGTTTGTTAGTAATTCAAAATTGGAAGAGAAATTCATCTCATACAATCCTACATGCTGTAATTTATTTACCTCTGACACTGACTACTTGAACACCCCCTTCCCAATGACTGTTCTGTCATGCCTCACTGTTGTTCAGCTGCTTTCTTCTACTGGAAGTTCTGCAGTATATTTGAAAAAAACCCTTTGGCCTCCATTTTTTTTTTTTTTTTCCTTTTTTGTCCCCTGTAAGTATGCTTTGGTGATTTTCAAAGGTGTTCTGAGAAGGAGCTACTTTGGAGTCTGATTTCTTTTTCATTTTATTTTAGAGTGCAGAAATGACAAACAAGATACAACAGTGCCCCCCCGGTTTTGGAAAAGAGCCAGGTTCAAAGACCATAGAGGCTTTTATAAAGCTCCGTTACCAGAATAGGTTTCAATCCTCTGCCATTCAAGCCCTTTAGACATGTGCCCAAACACATTCTTTCCCCATTCCTAACGCAGTGGGATACAAGGTGAGACAGATCAGGTTCAGCAGAGAGGTATTACCACTGCATTCTCAAATTAGAGTGAAATTGGTTTGGTCGATTTTTTCATTATGCTCCCATGGAGAAAGCTTGTCCTCAGTAAATGTTTTTTAATCAAGTGATTTGAGTGAAATTTCAGAAGTACTGGAAAGGAGACTTAAAAAAAAAAAAAATTAAAACAAACAAACAAAAAAAACCCTTGTCTTCTTTGTTAAATTTTGATAAAGATACACATTTTTAATGGAATTTACAAAGATAAACAGGAAAGTAGTATCACAATTTGGGCCCCACACATGTATGTTTGTCTTAATACCTACATAACAGTGCACAGCTAGCAATCTGTTACTACACTGAATAATGTCTTTCATCTGCTCTTTCCCTAAAATAAATCTCACTCAGTAACCTTCCTACTTTTGGAATAGAGGTTCAATAGGCACTGATATTATTCCTATTGTCAGACATGGCATTATAACTCAGTAATGACGATAACTAAAATTAACTGATGTGACTAATAAATTCATATCAGCAGTGAAGGGCATGTTAGGTTTGGTTTGGATAAGCAGGGAGAAGATTGATTATTTAAATGTTATCCAAAGGCTGTGTGCTAAAATGGGAGCAGCAACAATTCAGATGGAAATCTTACAATAACAGCTGCTTCACGGTAAGTTCTTTCCTGCAGCTGGAAGAAAGAACTGCTGCAATTTATAACTGAAGGCAATATAACCACTGATCAAAATGAGCTGATATATGGTGCCTTCTCAGCACTTCTCAGAACCATAATCACAAATACTGACACTCTTTGAACATTGATGAATAGCTTTCAGTGAGGTAGGGGTATGTCTAGATTCCCATTTTGACTACTGAATATAAATAAGCTCTGTTTTGGAATTTTATAAGACATATAAAATGTGTTTACATTCAGAATTTATATGAAATGATTATATTATTAAATTCAGTTGCATTCAATAATATATATTTATCTTGTAATATATTTTCATACACGTATCACACATATACATAATATTCATAATGTTTTTGTTAGTCTGGCTTTTAAGTGACTGAAGGAAGACTGAGTCTGTTCGATATGCTATTCCACAGTCTATAACCGTATCTCTGAGACTTTTTTCCCAAGTTTGATTTGTACCAAACTACTTTTCCTATCACATTCAGCATTCAAAGTTCACTACATCTCGAAGTGTTGCTTATGAACATTGATCTTTTAACAAGTAAACATTCCATCTTCTCATCTTTATCTATATGCCAGCCCTGTTTTCTTTTTTCTCAGTGCAGAGGCAAACACTTCCAGCACTTCAGCCATACTAGCTTATTGTCCCTCAGCTAAATTCTCTCCTTTAAACAATTAAATAAATCTTTCTTTAAGAGCTATTTCCCAAAAAGGTATTCAAGAAATCAACCCATTTTCTGACAACCAAGTGAAGAGAGATAGGAAGTCTTATCACTCATCATAAACAGATAAAATAATAAGATGAATGTGTTTTGTGCTTATCCCTATTTAAGACTGCAGTAATTCAGCTGTGTTGCTCTTCTGCCCTTATTCACTGCTGACAATGTCCATCTTGCCTTTGCTGTAGTGGTGTTAGCATAGCCATAATCTGAGTCCTGTGGTGTGTGGGGAGGTGTGAGAGTGCACACCTCATCAATCGGTGGAGCAGATAAGATTCTCTTCCAATCCTGTGCCTACAGTGCCTACTGTGCCTAATGTCTTTTTGTGCCGTCCTGTACTTACTAACTATAATAAATATTGAGTAGCTGAAGGAATTAAATTTGGAATAACAAGCTAAGGTGCTTGAGCTTCTAAAAAAATGGACATAACCAACTAAAAAAAAAAAAAAAAAAAAAATTACCCAAGTGTATAATTGTGGTCAAGAGTAGTGAATGCATCAGCTTTACACTATCCCAAACATATTATGATTATGGTCATTGGCTTTGGTTTAAACAACAGCTACCTCACATTTTGTCTAAAATTTCCTTGAAGAGGGAAACCAATAAGAATTCTTTAAAACTGAGAAGATTAAAGAAAAAGAAAAAGAAATTTGTTCAGTATTCTTTAAAGAAGCCCTTCATACTGAGTGCAC
>PPHD01019590.1:0-14022 GCA_002909625.1 Bambusicola thoracicus
GGAAGTTTCTTCCTTACGTCTTTAACCCGGGCTCTTGGGAGGCAACAGACATCCCTGCTTAGAGGGTCTGGTCTACATATTGGTCCTTCTGTTCCCTTCAGCAGAAAGTCACCAATGACAATGACCCCACACCCCCCGATTCTTCACTGTTGTTGCTAGGGGGAGGAGAGGACAGGGGGTTCACTACAGTAGGAACACTATCTGCTTGCTGGTTCCCCTCTGTCACCTGTTTGCAAGGCAGCAGGGGGTGTCATGCTGCATGTGGAGCCTCAGCTGGCTGCCAAGATCTTGGGGCTGTTAGGATTTGGCACCACTAATCAATCTCCCTCTCACATTCCTTTATGTCCTTTTGCCTCTCCACCTTCTCCTTCAGGTCAACCACAAGGCTGAGTAAGTCATTTAGCTGGTCACATCTTACACAAGTGCTGTCTCCCTCACCTAGCACTGTAAAGGTCAGGCTCCGGCACTCACTACAGACAGAGACCTGCACACTAGCATGTTGTTTTGGGACCTCTGTCTGAGTCTCCACATTTTTCTTAGCAGCAGCCTTCCTTTCATGTGTGCATGGAACCTCTGTCTGGGTCTGCACATTTTTCCTGGCAGCAGCCTTTTGCCTGTGTGCAGCCATGACAAACCACCAGAATCACTAGCACTATTCAGGTAGCCTTAATGGGGTGTGACTGAACAGCCCTGCCCTGCTGTTGGTAGTGCTGGCACCACCCTTGCCCCGTTACCAGGCCGTTAACATCTGCCCCCGCACTTGCCCCTGCACTTGCCCCCACACACACACTTGCCTCCGCACTCTCTTCACAGTAATAACAACCCTCCTCACTCTGTAGTCTCGTGAATGGGTGGCTTATGGTTTCTTCATGTTTGAACAGCCACGTGATTCACACACCCTGACTCCTCCTCACCATCCCTGCCGCTTTTTCTAGGCAATGGGGGGTGGAAGCAGAGCCGTTGCCCTGGCAATGTCCACTTCATGTCAGCCACTCTCATGAGAGCTGCTGGGCTGCTCTGTTATCTTAGGGTTCCCTAGATGAAGGAACCGAATGAAACCCCCCAGCACCTCGCGATCAGTCACTGCGGTTCAGGCCGGGACAGCTCTGAAGCAGATCACCTCAGTGATCAACTCACAACCACGTTGTGATAATGAAAACTTGGAAAGCTTATCTGGCACATTTGGGAAGGCCATGTAAATCACTAATGTCCAGCATTCTAATGAGCAATAAAAGTGCTTCAGATAAAGTCAATCACATTTTCTGAATACCTCATACTAGTTTGTTGTCTTACAAATGTGATTCTCTATATGGAGAGAAAAATAGAGTTCCTTATAGTGACAAACCTATTTAATAGCTGTCTATATATAAATTTACCTGGTTATTTATAAAACTATATAAGGTTTCTAAACTATATTTGTATCTCTCAGCAACCATGCCTTCTGCTATTTTGAGGTGATAGTTGATATCCAAATAAATCCTATTTGCTATATAAAGCTCATCTTTATTTTTGGTCTCTTATAACTGATGGCGGTGGGTCTTGTCAGTATGACTTTGAGAAGACCTTCTACTTGCCACATAGGACAATACAGATCAGCGTCCTTGATTATGGTAGACACGGTATACTTATGAAAGGATAACAGAAGTCAGCAATCATGGATGAAAGATGAATTCAAATTGGAGGCTTTGTAAAATAAATTAAGAGTGGAAAATGCATTCTGTATGACAGGATAAAAAGTCAGGAATGATGGATTCTAAACCTTCCACAGGTTTCCTGGAGCCCAAAACTCTTGAAATGGGCACTGATCATAAATATCCAGCTTACAAGTATCAGTGTGAGACCAGAAGAATTCTAGTCTTAAAATCCAATGTTTGGTTGCAAATTGTCCTCACTACCAGTTGAAGGTAAAGGAATTGACAAACATTCAGTACAACCAGAAAATGGAGTTCCTTTCAAACATGATTTGCAGTAATTCTGCTGTGGTCAGGCTCTGAAAAGCACTCCATCTCTTCTCAGAAATATGTTACATAAAGTAAAAAAAGAAAGAAAAAAAGACACTCTTTGGAAGGATGAATTAAATTATGGCTAAATTCCGCATCTAATGAAAAAAAAAAAAACAAACCCACAACAAAAAACCCACAAAAACTGAGGAAACTTGAAGGAACCTTGAGGTGTGAGGTAGTAATATGTCTAGAGAGCAAAAAGTCTCAACATCTCAGCTCCCTGTGGACTGACTGCAAGATGGTACTGTTCTTTAGCAAAATCACTGCAAAACTGTCTATGCTCTCAGCTTACTCCACTGCTACTGTAGACTTATGATTTGAACAGACTATCTTGGATTGATTTTAATAGACTAGATTGTGATGCTGATATCATTGTCAAGGTATGGATGCTTTAGTGCCACAAGAATCAGTTCTTCCCATCATAACAAGAAGTTACTTTGATCTCACAGTACAGAAATACTGCTGAAGGCCATTACAGAATCTCATTATTTTCTGTTGGGAAAAATACATGCATACTGAAATGGGTGCTTCAGTGGAGATGTTAGTGAGCTACAAATTCTTTTCTGCTGTCAGTTGTTTCAAGCAAGCTGTTCATGTAGCACAGGAAGAAACTACAGCATGTTTTCTTACCTATGTAAAAAACATTACTTACTGTACTTTAGTGTCAGGATTTTGTTCATTTGCTGCCGTGTATATGTATTTGACCATGAATTACATTTGAGGAAAACATTTTGTCAAACACTGGAAGAAGCTGCTCTGAGAATCTCGGTTTTCAGGGATGCTCAAATCTCAGAATTTAACAACCTCTATGGTTTTAAAGGCTGGGGGTAGATTCTACATCTAAGGAAAAGACATCGACTTCAGAATGAAAGCCAGTGTAAAGAACAAATAAATATCAGTACTATGTAATAAATTACAATATACCACTGAACAAGGTAGCACATTTTCTAAAAGATTTCCTAAACAGCAGTGCAAAACATATTTAAAAAATGCTTTCCCATGAGGTCAAAGTTAATTTTTCCACTTCCTTGTTCTTAAGTATTAACTTCTGAAGTATTAACTTTTCATTTATACTCATCTCTAAAAGTACATTATTAATTAAATAAAAACACCTAACAAGATTGGATTTTCAGCTTCTAAGCAAAGAGTAGGTTAGCGTATGTCTTTAGAGTTCCTAATGTTTTCTCCATGCAAAACAAAAAAGTGGAAATAAAAACTGTTGAAGAGCTGCATCATTTTGGGGACGCCATAAATTTTAAGAGCTGACTATGGCAGAGGCACAATAAAGAGTAAAAAACATTTTAAATATCAACTAGAATGCATCTGTGTAGTAAGATATTGCTTCACTGGGGAGAATGAGATCAACTGGTTGGTTTTTTTTTCAGCAAAAAATTACCAAGATTGGGCATTTGTGCTCTCTGTTCATTGTCTATATTTACTTTTCTCCATCAGCTCCCTCCCTAATTGAACTTCTCTCACAGAGCATCAAGCACACGTTTTCCCTTGCAGCAACTTTCCCTACGGATATTTCCCTGGCACTAAAACTGCAAATGAAAAGGCTGTATTTCCAATGATTCTCTCTCTGCCAATCCTACCCAGATTAAAGGAGGAAAGTTTCTCTGGGTCAAGTAGGAAGAGGAGGGAAAAACAAACAAACAAACAAAAAAACGGAGCAGGGAACTAGACTGGAAGAACTGAAAATCTGGAAGGAAGGAAAGGAAAGCTACAAGACATTCTTTCTCCTTCCTCTCTGTCTGTTGGGACTGAACTCGATGAACCCAAATCTTAGTTTCTCTTATTTCTAGACAGAAACTGTATTACCCACATGTCCCCAGCTCCTGGCAGAAGCAGAGATGAACAGGAGATATTTTTTCTTTGCTACAATTTCCTGTATTAACTCATGCTGCAAAGCTTGTTCAAAATATTTGAAGGCTCCATTCCTGCTGAGGATCTGATTATAATAATCTTTGTAGTTTCATGAGATGAGGTCTTGAACCTTGTTCCCTGTTAAAAACTTTGTGAATTTCATCTCAAAAGTCTTGATCTCAATGATTATATTTTTGAAGTTCTATCAACATTTGATGGCCCAGGTTATGTATCCCTCCCTCTAGCATGTGTGCCATTACAAGCTGAAAAAGGTAATGACATTTCTTCTCTTCCCTAGTAAAAATCTCACCTGACTTGAACGCTAAGAGTGTGTAGATTACTCTAATGCGGACAGCCTTCCCTTGTATAATTAAGAAAGTTAGATTTTTTAATGAACTTATGTTTTCCTTCAGCTATCTTTATTTTTCTATAGAAGAGAAATAGGATTGAATATTTTTAAGTCTCAAGAAATTATTCAAAATGATTGTTGACAGAATCACAGCACAATTTACTACAGAATATTGCAATTTACTAAAGAAACTAGGAAAGGATACACTTTATGCCTGCAGTGGCAACTTTCTGGTAACCTTCTCATGTTGCCTGTAGTTAAAAAATACAAAAAGCTTATGGGATTATTTATTTATTATTCTAACTGAGGGCTGAACCACCCTGGAGGGTTCCTGCCACCTCCTGAATGAATTACTTCTGACATTTCACTTGTAGTCTGAAATATGGAACCAAATCTCATTTCAGGCAAGTTTTACTAGCTGTTTTCATGTACTGAATATACATTGTGTAGAAAAAGCAAACGTTGGGAAAGGAAAAAAAGCCTTACTACTGGTATGGATGCCCAGTTTTCTGCTTCTCTTGTTCTTGGAGATTGGTAGTAGCATATAGCAGAGTGGATTTTTTGTGGGTAACCTTGTTTTCATTTTCACAGACAGTTAAGCTCTCGTTTGAGAGAAGTTAGTAGGTTAAAGCAGATCTGTGCTCAGTCCGCTTGAACATGGAAGTTTAGCACAGTCTCACCTTCCCATGTCTTTGTATAAGCACTAAGCAACAAATCCCAACTCGAAGGTTCTCAGTAGCATCAAGCTCTATAAAGGGAAGGAGAGACTCTGATTCTGGACTCCTTGCATCTCCTATTTAAATTGTGCCATGGCTCGCCAGCTATTTTGAGGCACCTAAGTATGTAGGTTTTATTTATCTGTTGCATTTTTTTAATGGTTGTGTTAGAGATAAAGACTGAAGACTTGAGAACCAACTTAACTACTATAATCCAGGAACAATCATAAACCTATATTGTGAGGCTTTTCATCTTTCTTTCTTAATTTATGAAGACCGCATGGGAGAAGTCAACTATCTGTACTCAGGAGAAATGCAGTGAATCAGACTGTTCTTTATGGTGAAATGTTCTCTTACGCAGTTGATGTACCTTGGAGAAAAAAAAAAAATCACCACCACAAAACAAATAAGCTGCAGATTCCACTTTAATCAGTAAGAATTTAAAAAAAAAAAAAATCTGTTATTTTTCAAACACTGCTCAAGAATGGAATCTACTGTCTACATATTTAATGCAAGATTTGGTACTGTTTGGAACTGCAGTATAATTCCCTTTCTCTCCTCCACCCCTCATGCTCCCCACAACTTTGGCTGCAGGAGCAACACTGATTAATCACACTGGGCTATTGTGGGAGTAAGGAATATGTACAGGCAGAGAACAGTGTAGAGACCTATTGTCCTAGGGAAGAATTTGGGAAGAATTCCTCCCTAAGTGTCCCAGCGTGCAGACAGCACTAGCTGAGATGCCTTTTTAGGAAATTCAGAGCTTTATCTGCATACCCAGCTGGCCATCTGGGCTTTGTGGTGCAGAGAGAAGCAAGTACAGCCCTTATTGCCTTTCTGTACTTTGCTATGCAGAATGCCTGGAAATAATAACTCTATTTGCATTGCTCTGTTACTACTCAGGGACAGAAAAGGTGGGAAATCAGGTACTTATGAACACAGAATCACCAAAAAGAGAAGTCGGGGTCAGTCTCATTTGACGTGAGTTTGAATTTTCACATTGTCTCTACTGTAGAGAATAAAGAACAATATGGAAACAGGCTATCAAGGTCAGTGACTGCAAAGTGAAGCAACTGTTGCCCCATATCTTCACTGGAACAGAAACTATCCATG
Organism: Bambusicola thoracicus; assembly: GCA_002909625.1. NCBI lineage: Eukaryota > Metazoa > Chordata > Aves > Galliformes > Phasianidae > Bambusicola > Bambusicola thoracicus. The sequence goes on from PPHD01019590.1 coordinate 6,048, forward strand.
GAGCTAATAACATACATGTCCTTAACATGGCTATGGACTGACAGTTTTCAATTCCAGTCTATATTTACTGCTTTAACAGTATCATGTTATAAGCATAACCACCTGAAGTATCTTGGGTTTATATGACTCGGAAAACTACTCAAATGGTTGTGTTCTCTGATTGCTCTTCTACTAGTTGTCCCAGTGTGAAAAACCCCAGGAGAAAAGCTGGAAGTTCTCAATCCCTAGGAAGTCCCATCAGTGATGTCTTTGAAAGGGTCCTCTGTGGTTTGCATCTTTTGGAAGACACAGTAGGACAATGTTCCTTTATGAATTCCTGTTTTCCCTTCTAGTCTGACTGGATATGACAATGGGCTGGCAAAGCTGGTGATCTCAATAAGAACTGTTCCTATTTGTTGTAGACATCTACTGCAAATCTCAAGGGATTTCTAAGGCTCAAGGATTCTCCATTCCAGACTTCTGTAATGACTACACATACCTGTATTTTAATTTACCCAAGGAGAAAGAATTTTGAGCATTTTTTCTTAGTGGCCTCCTTGTAAGCCACCATGTCTTAGATCACTGCCCTAGCCACATGGGCACCCAGCTACATTCACCCACGTGCCATAAGCTACCGAGAACATAATAAAAAGTAGCCACTCACCATTTCTGACCTCACTTTCCCAGAAGTAAAACTCATTGCAGCTGAATGTGGGACCCTCACATTACCAGTGCATTTCTCCCATGCCCAAACTCCTCTGAAACATACCTTACAGCAAATCTAGCATCAGGGAATACAAACTTGCAATAAAATGCTTTCCTCAGAGTAGCCTCTGCCTTGCTGCAAAATATGAAGTTCTATGCTCACGAGGCAGAATTTAAGGGCATTCAGTGAAAAGTCAGTAGGAATTAGGCAGCAAGGCATATATAGAAATCATATTTTGTGAGGATTTGTATATTTGGGCATCTGAAACCTTTTTCAGTTCCTAAAACTCCATAACTCTAAATTTGACCAGTTTCTTCTCTGTCTTCAAGGTGGGAAGAAGTGGAATAGATTTATTTTGTCCCACTTCACAGACACAGGGAATGTTCCAGCTTATTTCAGTTGCATACACAGTTTTCCAGTCAAAACAATTTATGAATTCTGATTTGTGCTGTTGTCTCTACTATCAGGTCTAAAATGTTTCAGAAGCTTGATCTGAAACACAACAGGGATGAAGTGATGATTCACCTACTTATGTTCACAGCTTATTTCACTGAGTGTTGTGATAGTTTAATTTCTCCCAGTAACACACAGATACGTTCAAGTGCAGCCAATATTTTACCTTCTCTAGTCGTAGTGTTCCTCAAATTCTTACTGGCACCTGGATGCAAAATGAAGATCCAGATAAACCTGCATACCAAGGTCAGAGGTGTTTAAATCCCTTGATTCAGACTGGTAAATCAAAAATGTGGGATGGAATTTTATCCCAGCTTTTCTTTCCCTAACATTCAGAGAGGCAACTGCTGTCAATAGTGGTGTTAATGTTTTTTTTTTTTTTTTTTTTTTTTCCCCCAAAAGACCCAACAAGTGACAGAATAATAATGATTATGTAGGGCAGTCATCCTTTAAATGCTTCCGAAGTATCTTTTTATTGTTATTGGTATTATTTATTATCATGTGTCATAATACCATTCAGATTTCAAGCTCATTACTCATAAGCAGTCCAATGACTCCAAAAAGCAACCGAACAGCTTAATTTAAATACTCACTGTTGGGAAGAAGAAAAACAATTTGAATCTCTTATTTGACAAGAGAATATTTATCTTCAGTCATGGAATATAAGATTAGCATGCTACAGTAAACTATAATTTCTACATTTTTGATTTTCTATTGTAAGATAGTGGTCACAGTATTGAAAATAGTTACAGAGATGCTGAATTTTAGACATGTAGGTTGTCCACTGAACTTCAGTAAGGATAGAAACATGCAAGTAAAATCTGATGCTGATATTTAGAGAGATAAGCAAGCAAATGGATAAACATTCTGCTCTTTGAGTTGCTACTCAGGGATGCAGGTTAGTGAGGACAATGTTCATATAAGAACACGTTTCTTAGGCATACTCCAGTAAGCTGGCCTTATAGAAGAATTGCTCCAAGCTGTACATCCATCACTGCACTGTATGGTTCATCTGCACATCTTTAATTCAGTTTTCTGGAATTCCTACAAAAGATACAATGCATGTTCCTGTGAGATATGCAGAACTCTTTTCTCTACATGCTCACTTTCATTTCTCATTTGTTCCTGGTGTGAATGTGAATCAGGGTCCTTCCTGTTTGTGGCAGCGGATGCTCAACAAACAGTGAGTCCTGCTCAGTCCCACAGCAGAGAGAGGCTGGGAGCAAGGACCAAAGCTGAGTCAATGTGCTCTGAGACATTTAGCGGGAATATGTCAGCATCAGAAAGCTGATGGTTGGAAATGCATCTGTGCTCTAGGGTGGGCTATTTTAAGTATGAAGAATAAATTTTATTTGACCTCAGAATTAGCCTGCAGGTTGAGACACTTTTGCAATGCATGATGGGATTGTTAAGTGCTGGCAGCAGGCATGTGAGTGCATCAGGCTGGTGAAACTGGACTTCATATCTGGTTTCCTTTCCTTGCAGGCTGGCACCTTAATTTCTTCTCTCTTTCAGAGGACCTGAAGTGAAGCACTGGGAAGAGAGGGGAAACAACAGCTTTCAGTGGCTCTATTTTTTTTATTGGAAAAGTTGAAAGGTCTCAATTTCATCCCAATATGGAATGGAAAACTGTTCCTCAATTTGAACATATTCCGGGAATGAGAATAAACTGTTTCCTACTTATTTTACTCATGGTTCTTCATTCTTTCTATTTAAAGCCATAGATTTCATACTATGAACTCTGAAGTCCAAACACCTTTGAGCAGTGTTTCTCCCACAGTAGATGTTTACTGCTGTGCCCATGTGTCAGTGAAGATGGAGGGCATTTACCTTATAAAAAGCATCCCACTGCTTTTCTTTTTCACAACATTCCTTTGGCCTTCACCTCACACCAACCACTTAGGAGAAGGAAAAAAAGTTGAAAGCTTGTCATAAATAATTATATAGTCCTGCTGTCCTCTCAGCAATGTTCAGCAGTTATTTTTGAAGCATGTCAGCACTAATACACAATCGTTAAAGTGCTTCAAAGTATTTACTTTTTGTGTAGTGGTGAATTTTTCCACTGATGTTTTTTATTATGTGAAAACAATGCAGTTGACTTGGAGCCAAGAAGATCCTGTATTGTAATTCATGTGAAACAAGGGTTTGTCTGTGAACGTGTTGTCTTAAGTGTGCCTGTCTTGGCTGAATAAAAACCTCAAAGTAGTAGTAGGTAGAGGAAAAAAGTGCACAAATGCCCATTTGCTGTATAATTGACATGTCTGTTGAATGAACTGGGGCAAGATGATTCACAGTATGGTAATTTTATTTCATCAGGGATATTACTAATTAAATAAGTAGCTATTGCAGCCAAGTGCATCATCTTTAGACCATTTTTCTTTACTGTTCTTTGGAGCCATATGTCTAATTATATTGTTGGATGCAGATCTTTTTAGAGTTATCCATGCCTTTTCTACCTTTAAATTAATCTAACATAATGTGCTGCTTGGGAACTGTCTGCCAAGACATTCTGGGAAATGTGCTATTGCAGCATGTATCTGGCCCTCTTCACTGAGCAGCAGAGAGCATTGCCTTCATGTTCCGTGATTGTCACTGCTGCTTCTTCATTTCCATGTAGCATTTAAAATGTTTCTTTTAACTAGTGAAAATGAAATAGGCCTTAGTCACACGGTTAGCTTAAGAATCTATTTCTGCCATCTCAAGGAAGGATGAAGTCTCTTATAATTACCATCAGAATTTGACATCTTGTAAGCTTGTCTTGACCAGTCCCTGCAAATGCTTTTAATACCAAGATTTCAAGACATAACAACTGCAAAAAGTACAACTGAGATGGAAGAAAAGACGAAAGAAGGAAGAAATGGTCTTCATTATAAAGCATTATCCTTACACATAGGTAACTTTCAACATCAATGCAAGCTAAGAGATAGTACAAGAAAGATGTTTTGCCAGTACGAGATCCAACAAATCCAAGTGCAAGGTCTTCCACCTGGGTTGAGGCAACCCCCATTATCAATACAATTTGGGGGATGAAAGGATTGAGAGCAGCCCTGCCAAAAAATACTGGGGATACCGGTGGATGGCAAGCTGGACATGAGCCAGCAATGTGCCCTTGCAGCCCAGAAAGCCAATTGTATCCTGGGCTGCCTCAAAATATGCATGACCAGCAGGTCATGGGAGGTGTTCCTGCCCCTCTGCTCTGCACTGCTGAGACCTCATTTGAAGTACTACATCCAGATTTGGAGTCCTCAGTACAGGAGAGACATGAACCTGTTGGAGTGCATCCAGAGGAGGGTCACATAAATGATCCAAGGGATGGAACGCCTCCCTTTGAGGACAGGCTGAGAGAGCAGGGGCTGTTCAGCCTGGGCAAGAGAAGGCTGTAAGGTGACCTGTTAGCGGCTTTTCAAGTATCTAAAGGAGCTACAGGAAAGAAGGGGACAGACTCTTTAACAGGGTCTGTGGCAGTAGAACAAAGGGAAATGGCTTCAGGCTCAGAGAGGGTAGATTTAGGTTAGATGTAAGGAAAAAAATATTTTACAGAGAATGTGGTGAGGCACTGGAACAGGTTGCCCAGTGATGTAGTTGATGCCCCATCCCTGGAGACTTTCAAGGTGAGGCTGGATAAGGCCCTGGGCAACCTGATCTAGCTATGGTTTCCCTGTTCGTTGCTAGGGAAGTTGGGCTTACAGCCTTCCAGTTCTTAAAGGGAACTTATAACAAGGAGGAAGGCAGACTTTTTACATGGTCTGATAGCGATAGGACAAGGGGGAATGTTTTTAAACTAAGGGAGAGGAGATTTATATTAGATGTTAGGGTGAAATTCTTCACTTAGAGGGTGGTGAGGTACTGAAATATGTTGTCCAGAGAAATTGTGGCTGCTCCATTCCTGGAGGTACTCAACGTTGACAAGTTGGATGGGCCCCTGGACAAGTTTGACCTAGAAGCTGGACTAGCTGATCTAGTTGGTGGCAGCTCTGTCTGTGGTAGGGAGGTTGGAACCAGATGAAGGTGCCTTCCATCCCAATCAATTTTATGATTCTATGCTATAAAAAATATTTGTGAATACTTCTGCACAAGCCACAGTTCGATTCTGATTTTGGCCATGCAAATACTGTGATGAGATGAATGAACCCAGATGTATCCTCACAACCTCCAGACTCTAAGATTCAATAAACATTTTAATTCTAACAGAATACAGTGGTTTGAACTACATGATATTCAGTCAGACTCGTGTTTGGGTGGAATGGATATGTAATTGCAACTATCTGTGTAGATGTATCCTAAATTTGTTTACTTGCAAACAGTAAGGCAGTAGTGCTGTAGTGGAAGAGTTTCAACGTTCAGATAAATGTGTCTTTACAGGAAATGCCATTTTAGAACAAGAAAGGATCAACATAGAAAGGGCACATAAGGATATATAGAGCAATTACAAATGTTTAAAAGTAAGTTGCCAACAGGAAGAGAAATAAAAAATGAACACATCTAAACAGACAGAACAGTAATAGTATCATGGGAGTCCAAGGGCTATCACAGAGCTTGTACTCAAATTTAGGAGTAAACTAAATGTCATGAGTGAAAAACAAAGATGTTCTATTTAAGTATGTTTTGAAAGTAAAGATTAGATTGTTGAGGATGATATGCGGGATTTGGGGTAATAAAAGTAATAGTGTCAGATGAAAATATCAGAGGTCAGAACATAAAAAAGATAGAAATTGTCAAGTAGTTAGGAGTAAGCAAGCACACTTCTCTCAGGTTCTTCAAACACTGTAAATAGTTTTGATTACTTATTGTTCTGTATTGTATTTATTTTACACAATTGTTTTAAAATTCTCTCTCTCTCTTTTTTTTTTTTTTTTTTTTTTTTTTCCCCCTGGATGTTTGTTGATCATTACATATGAGCAATAAAAAAAGTGACTGTGTGGGCTGGCTATAATTAAGCTGGAGTTTTGAGTTCATTCATCACAAGATGTAACTCTCAAGTGCAACTCTTAGCTGTTACAAGGTCTTTTTATTTTCTTATGGTTAGCTTTGTGGCTAATTGACCTAATGAGGATTTTGTAGAAAATCATTAGGGAAAATGGTGTACTGAGGCTTCAAAATGGTATCTCTGTGGTGGGTTCACTCATGATAGAGAACTGCAGAAAAAAGAGAATTGTACTTCATCCAGTTTTAGTCAGATCAGATTCAGCTTTTGATTTTAGATAGATAACGGCCCTCTCCATTGATGTTGCATGGAAATTCCTCTGCTATCTTACACACCTTTCTTCTCACGTGGAGACCTGTCATGTGAAGACCTGTCATGTGAAGGTGTAGCAGTTTGGATGAGCTATTTCTAGTTAGCTGATAGTGGATAACATAGATATCACCTTAAGAATAAAACAAAACCTCCGAGGTTAAAGCCTTGGAGGAGCCCTCCAAGAAGAGAGAAACATACAGCTCCTGCAAGCAACTGGTGAAGCTGGGACCGGTGCTTAGCAGGTACCTGCAAATCCCTGGTCTCAGATGCTAGTGTACATCCTGCTTCCTTAGAAAATGAGATATACGGTAACAAAAAATCATGTGGAAAATAGCCTGAGCTACTCTAAAGCTGTCTAGTCATGTGTTGCTTATATATAATTACTGTGAATGTCAGAATCAGCATAAGCCCGAACACAGTCATGTGTGAGAATTAGTACTGTGTATAGCGACTTGTATTCATGTTCTTTGTGCAAAGAACAGAAAATGTTAAAGGAAATACCTTCCCAGCCATTTGCTTACTGGAGACTACTGTGCTGTCCTATAACTATGTTGGTAGAAAAGAGCATGTACGCATCAGCAGCTCCCACTCATAGAACTTTGTCTTTGAGCAAGACCACTTTTATTACTGGTATCAGCTAAGATGCCAGATCCTGATGCTCCCATGAGGGAGATATGGGCAAAAGCTGAATTATTCTGATTTTGTCATGAAAAAGTTGAAAAAAAAAAAGATAAGTGGTGGAAAGCTGTAAATAAATAGCCTGACACCCACTGGGGATGGTTTGTTAAAGCCCTAAATTGATGCAGACTTTGAATGTTCATCTCCTCCAGTAGCCTCTTAGGTTCCTTAACAAGTAGTGAAGTTTGTAGTCAAAGTTTATTTATGATAGGGGACATGCTTCCTGCTAGAGCAATCTGCTGAAGACAATATATGTCCAAATGCATAAAGAGGGATCAAATGCCTGACTCCTACTGACCTTTAGTGTAACCTGTCTGCCTGATTACTGTTTGCCCCTTTCAGAAGTTTCCCTGTGATCTCAATGCACTGCTTTTCAATATATTTCTGAGATGTGTTTAGTTTTCTCCTAGAAATTGCTATGCTATTTTTGCATATTCAGATCTCTGTATCTGTATCTTTCCAGTTTGGAGAGGCCAACTGTTCCCTCTGTTTTCACATGAAGATAGAATGAATCAGAGCTACTTCCACCCGTATCACTGTTCCCCCAAATGCTTTCACAGATGCACTAGGAACATGGAGTTCTGCAGTCTATAACAGTAATACCCCAGTCTGGGCTGTTTTCAAAACTACCCTGTAGGAACTCTACAGTTATAAGTAACTCAGAGCTGGTAGGAGTTATCACATGTTGCATGATGAAACATCCCATGAGGGTGCTGAGATGATAGCAAATCTCTAAGAGGGACAAAAAAAAAAAAAAAAAAAAAAATCTTAAGTGAAGAGCCTTCCAGAGATCAGATCTGATTCCTTAGGGGAAGAAAGTCAACATGTCTCCAGGTCTGGTCAGCCCAGTACTTACTAGATGACCATAAGGAAAATAGACTGCATGACACACCGTTTTTTTTTTTTTTTTTTTTTTTTTTTTT
>PPHD01019591.1:0-14022 GCA_002909625.1 Bambusicola thoracicus
TTCTTTCTTTCTTTCTTTCTTTCTTTCTTTTTGGAGGATTGTTTGGTGTTGGGTTTTTTTGTTTGCTTGTTTTGTTGGCTGGTTTTTATTTTTTCATCCTCATCTTTTACGTGTGTCATCTCTTATTCTCCCATATGCAGCTGTCGTGGTACTGCTGATACAACCCAGAGCGCTGAGTTCCTTCTGCTTCTAACCCAGACTCACAATGTGGAGAGGTGTGTAAAAATATTCTTTAAAAAGCCTGAATAATCTCATCCATTAGGGCAACTATCCAAGAACATATTTACATTCCAAGACTCTTTTTAATGGGACTGTAAAATGTGGTAAATAAGATGTCAAAGTAACAGATGAAATTGTAGAGAAGGAAAGGAATATTTTCAGATGTCCTCAAGAGATGAAAATGCAAGTTTTTAATCTATATTAGCTAATCCCTGCAAAGGAAAAAGTTAGTAAAGGAAAATTTAATCTGTAATTTGTCACTGTACAATTACATTTCATTTCAGTTAGCTGAAGACTACGAATGCTCTTCCTACTGATAGTCTACAGTATACAATTGTTGATCTTATGCACACAGAAATAAAGAGTGAGATACAAAGATGTAATGTCAGTGGCAAGTGAAAAAAAGGCATTGCTGACAGGATAATACAAAAAACTTTGCTGCATATAACATGCTAGTTTCAATATTAAAACATAAATTAATATGTTATTTAGTAATTAAGTGAATAATTAGTACTGATATGAACTTCAGCTGAATATTGCGGATGCTTCTACATTCAGCCATCATAAGACTTCTGGAGCTCCCATTCTTCTCCTCTGACAACTTTTGGCTACACTTAGCCTTCTTCCCTCTCCTTAATGATATGGTCTTGGACCCAACCTCATTCAAGTAATCCTTCAAAAGACGAGTTTTTCCAAGAGCGTAGAAATCCTAGTTACTAGTGAGTGCATCTATAGTAAAGTTCCAGAAACACTGTAATGTTACCTGCTTTCCTGTTGCCTACATAGCTCTGCTTGGACAAGTCCAACCGTCTACCAGTCAGCCACACCCGTGGTACAGGCACAGGCTGATTTTTAGTAGGTAGCATAGACTGGCTCTCCATTTTGTACAAATAGTCAAAGCTAGTTATCTAATGGCATTATCAGTGTATTTATTTGATTGCTTCAGTCATTGCATTCATAAATGTTGGTTAACTTATCACAGAAATAGCATTACAGTATCTCAAATGGCTCCATTGCTCTTTGTGGATGTAGCTCTCAAGTACTGTTCCTCTTATCTATTTTATAATAATGCCCTCAGTATTAGGACATAGTAGAAGACTTTACTGAGCTCTGTGCAGATACACATCCGTATTACAAAATTATTTACTGTTTAAGTAGATAAAATATTTTATCACTAAGAAAGAATTCAGAATTTAACACTTTTATCCTTCATCCTGGAATAATATCCCTATGCATAACACCACAGAAATTTAATCATGTTTTATGTATTTGAAGTTTAGCCTGACATAAATATTTGCAGAATTAAGTTATATGTTTTTAAGATTAGCATCCAAAATTTCTTTCTGGAGACTGAATATTGTCTGTGCTTCTCAGAAGTACTAATCTCAAATCTTACTTACATTTATTTAAGTAGTTTTATTTTGTTTACAGCTTATATAAGAGATTATCTTGTTTCAGGGTGTGTAGGCAGTTTAAAACATATCTGGTGTACTAAAAAAATCCAAACACAAACAAAAACAATTCTGATATTTTAAAATGCAATGTTGATATAGTAGGAATAAGTCCTTTTTAGCTTAATGTACCTATGAATTGTTCTGTAAGTCATATAAGGATTTGCATTATATACAGCTGTCCTGAAGATGTGTATATGCCTTTGCTATTAACTGAGAATGATATCCAGCAAAGACTACTAACTTCCATTGAAATCAAACTATTTCAATAGAGAAGTAAAACTGTAACTATATTCTTGGGCTTAGACCCTGGTAACAGAGATGGAATTGTCTCTATCCCATGTGAAAATACGTTGTTAAAATCACTTTTTTTCGCCCATAGACATACATGGATAACTTAATTATAACTTCTCTTTTATTTTTCGTCTTTTGGACGAAAATAAGAAAGGATTTTCAAGCCCAAGGAAGTCTAAGTAGCATCTGATCGAAAACCTTTCAACCTAAGGATTTTGATATGTCGGCAAGTGTACTTTTACGGTGTTGTACAATAGCACCACCTCGTGGTTTTAATCATTTTAACAGCTGCTTTGACAAGCATGCATCTGATAAGCTAGGGGGGAAAAAAATATCTTTAATGTTCTTGAAATTGTTTTTTATCTCTAGCTGCTCTTCTTAATCAGATGAAGGAAGATAATGTAGGTAGTTTTGTGAAGCAATATTTCAGAAGAGATGTGAACATTTCAGAAATGTCCTATACAAGAAACATTATGCATGTACTCAACAAAGATACTGGTTCTTCTATTTTAGAGGTTACTAATCACTCCTGATTCTCATGTTCTTAACATTCTCCATTAATGCACTGAAGATGAAAAATATCAGCATCTTTGCAAGTTTAGATAAAACCCATAAAGATCATGTTAGGAAAGGATTGGAATATTCAGCCTTCATCACTTTGTCTTGTCAAGAGTAATGCAAAAAAACTGCTTAAGCATGTGCTTAAATTAAATTGCCTTCTTCAATCTCACTCATTTTAATGTGACATAAGCAATTATTCAAATTTAAACGTGAGAAATAAGTTCAGCATACCACTTGGAGACTGACTTGGAGAAAAATCCAGAGGTTTCCATGATGAAGTAGGATCTGTCTTTGGCACTCATACAAAATCTACTTGTCTTCTACAGGGCTTCAAGCACCCACAGAGATCTGTTTATAAAGATTTTACACTATACTGATAAACTTAACTGATACACTAGTTTTCACTTAGTGCTGTTTTTTGAATGTACAGTAGCTTTTCCTGGTTAGATAACATTTAGTGACTTGTAGAGGGTGCTCTTAAAGTAGTGGTGATGGTAGTACTACACTGCAATCAATATCTCCAAAGCTTATCAGTATTAGGACGTTTATATTTAGAAAAAATAACCAGCACTTCTGTTTTATTTTGGATGTGGGCAAGAGTTACTATCCACATTTGTATCCAAATACATCCTTGGGAATTTTTCTGAGTTGGTTTATTTTTGCAAGTATGTTTCTGCTAAACAGTGATAGTATCTTCTGAGAGAACTATTGATGCTGTTTAAAACAAGTTGAAAGAAATACTAAATAGAGCATATTTTTAGTCACAAGGCCATTCAAACCTGAATAAGAACTTACTGTTCCAAAGAAGTCATTTAAATACTCACAGAACTTCTATATTAAAGTAAAGTTGATGCTCCCATATTGTACTTTCTGGAATACTGTTGGGAAATACTTTATTTTATTTTACTTTGATTGGTGGATTTATTTAGTGGTTTGGTGGTTTGCTCCACCATTCTCCTAAGATATATGTTTTTTGTACCTCTTATAACTAGCTGAATTACCAGGAAAAATAGATTAAATCAAAGTTTGTCCTACTCTTCTCTTTTTTTTCCCCCTCCTTTAACCATACAATTTAATTGTTTCTGGGTATTTTTATGTTGTTGGTGGATTTTTAATACTAAAATCAAAGTTCCCTTTAGCACAGCCAACAAATGATCTAGTTCATTCTATATGCTTGAGAAACATTACCTCTTTCCCAAGAGGTAATCAGGGAGGGTTAACAGCTCTACTACAGGCACAATGCAGAGCATGCAAGTCAGTGCAGCTTGTTTTGTCTAGGGAATCCCTCTAAGCTTTTTTGGATAATTTCAGCAGCATCTACTCTAGGGAGATTTTGCCAAGTTCACTCTATTAGGAAACCTTTCAAACACATATCAAAACTAACAGATGTTTGCTGGCATTTGATGAGAAGGACTTGGCCTGTTGCAATCCAGTTTCCACATCAAATTCATCACGCTATCAACTTGTATGTTAGTGCACGCCCCTTAACACGTTTGTGCATTATGTCATAGAAAAGGACTGTATGTTACCTAGGATTATGACTGCAGGCTTGCCATGAGAATGAAATTCTGTCTTTGTGAGAGCTGGCAATACAAGTACTTCATGCATCAGGCAACTCTCTTCAGTAGAGGAAATGACATTGCCTGAGGTGCTGTGGTGGAAAATACTTCTGATGCGAGTCATATAACAGCAGGGAATGGAAAGACAGGGAGTTTGTCTCAAAGAGCTTGCCTTCTTCAGGATTTAGTACTAAGTACTAGTTTAAAGAAAGAGAAATCTAGGCTTCCCCCAACATTAATGAATATACTATTAAGATAAATAATCATGCTGAATTATCTTTCCGTCACAGTATTTCCAGTCAGCAGTTTTTTGACTTCCCTAGGAAAAACTAGAAGGGAATCCCCTAAGCATCCCAGTGTACTGGGTTTCTCAAAATAGGAAGTTATAAAAGCAAATCTAACATCCTCAGTAAGAGTCAGGTCTTGAACTCAAACTTTTTCTAATTGTTCATCTTGTAATCACTGGACTATTAGACAAAATATTTGTGTGAGAAGGTTGGCACGTATTTCTAACTCTAGGAAAGAATTCAGAAATGTGTTTTGGAGATTTTTACATCTCTGCAACTCACATTAAATGACCTAAATGTCACAAACAGATGAAACTCAAGACCCATCACCCTTTCTTCAGTCTTCAGTGATGACTGGTCTGGGTGTAACCTCAGTCTTGTTAATTGTCCCCTGTGTGGAAATAGGTGATGAACTTTATTGTGGGTTAGAGATTCTACTGTGCAGCAAAGCATGAAAATAGCGAAACCTGTATCAACTCACGGAAGTTAGCCAACTGTCAAAATTGAACCTGCCTTTACTGGCTCAGTTGTTTTATTTTTTTTTTAATGAAGTCTAAAACTCTTGAAAATCTTAAAAGTTCAGGGAAAAAATGCATTGTGTAGAACTTACATATCTTAAGCAGTGTAAGTTGTAAATTATGCACATGTTGGAATGAAAAAAAGACAAATGGAACCTCTCACTGGGAGAATGCAAACCAGAAGACAGATAGCTTGTTTTGCTTTGGGCAAGGCATGAATGCAAACATTTAGAATGGAGAACCTCCTCTTTCCTTCTGTGGCCTCTCTGAGACATAATTACTTGGAACTATTTACCCACTTCCCTTCATTTAGGCCCCAGGTGCAGATACTCTAGATACTGAAAATGATTTTCATTCTTCTCATTAGGATGAAAAAAATATATATTGAAACACTCATCTTTTCCTTTCTGAAATCCAGGTATATGAGGTGATATGACATCTAAATATATATCTTGTGTCTAGTTGCTTTTTTTTTTTAACAAAAGATAATAAAATGTAAGAGTGGTGGAAGAGTCAGTGATGTTTCTCTTTCAGACTGCAACAGAAATATTTGTTTAGTTTTGTTGGAATAGCAGAGGCAACTGGCAGTGTCTTCACATTTATGTGTCCTCTAACACTTCACTAAAGAGATACCTCTAATCTTTGAAGAAAGACAAACAATCTAGTTCTGCAAATGTGCTGACCTATGCTTATCACGTAGTGGCTCTGACAGCTTTCTTTTGTGATCAGAATGTTAGCCTACTTTTAAAACATGTCCTTAAAGTACAACAAGGCAGATCTGGGCCTACAGTTTGGCATGTGCGTAGCTAGAGAACTAATGGAGATGTTGTACATTTAGGAAATGAACCCCAGAATTTCTTTTTAAGAAAAAGAAAAATCACAGCAGAGGCTCAAAACCTTGGCACCAAAAAGGATCTCTCTAGTAGCCAAACTATCTCAAAGCTCATGCTTAGATTCCCTTCCAGCTTCTCTCAAGGAGGAAAAAATTGAATTACACCTCTTCTTCTGTTCTTACTGAGAGGTTATGGTATTGATTTTTTTTAGGAATACAAACAGAAAACTGTGGGATGCTGTATAGACATATTTAGATAGTGATTAACAGAGTCCGCAGCTATTTGCACAGATTGTATTCAACTTCTCCCTTTCCACTAAAGGCCACCAGTCAATCCCAGAGTAACCCAGGTTACTTAGGGGTGGCTACTGGGGCTGGCTCCCTCCTGTCACAGCTGCCAGGCAGTGGACTCACTCAGCAAGAGCCAGCTGGCTTTGCTGTGTATTTCAGCTTCCTTAAAGTTTTCATGTTGACCTGTAAAGCTGTTGAGTTTATTTTCCCTGATCAGCTTATTTGTTGTCAATCCAGAGTTTCCCCACTGCCACGACTGCTCTTGATGCAGTTAGTTTGCATTTGGAGTTTTTTCCATGACCTATTCACTCTTTCATTTCCTCTGGTCTGCACTGCTCTTCAGAAGATTAGATCTGTTTCATAACTTTTGTTAGGTTTCAGGTCAGTTCAGCATTTCTCTGTTCTGATTCTCTTGCTTGTCCAGATGCATAAGTTTCTTATCTTATTCTGCTGTCTTCTTTAGAGCAACAATTGATACCTACACTCAGACTTTTTCTTAGATTCTTATTGCATACCTGCCAAACTATACAAGCAATTATAGGGTAATCTCTTTTAGATCTTTTTACAGCACAGGCACTTGTGTTCGTCACTGATAGCATATACAAAACTTTCTTTTAGTCAGAAATAAAGAACGTATGTGTAGAACTGTGACCAACAACAAAGCAAATAAAAACAACTTATTCTGTGTTCATCTTTTCATGTCACAAGAAAGGTGTAAGTAGCATCTGTTATAGAAAGGAAAATTTGAATTCTAGAATGTAAATCCAGACATTCAGATTTTCTCAGGCAGTCTTAAAAGAATCTCACTGTTAAGAGTAGGAGAGTATTCTTTGACTAAAGAGGGTAGTTGCCAGAACATTTGCCTTTCTTTAAATTAAAAATGCAATGTGTGCCTAACACAGATAGAAACTTTATATTCCCAGCTAATAATTGTCTGTTTTACTGGAAAGAAAGATATTCACCATTAGTAAATATAAGATACTGTAATTTGTTTAAACAATTTAGTTATATCTTTTTTAGATTAATCTAATAATAAGACATTAGATTAATTTATATACTGTTGCATTTAGTTACATAGATGAGGGAAAGATATTTTTTAAAACCCTATTTTATTATCTTATCCTTTTTTACTGTATGTTGTCTTATTCAGTAGGGCAGTGCTAAAAAAATATTTCTAGTGACATTCAATGCTATATGTAGCCTCATAATCTTAGTTGCTTACAGTTAAAACATAATAGCATGACTTTATAACTTTTCACAAATCTGTTGTATGAAAGCCTCTCCATGTTGTCTTTAATCACTCTCAACTTCTGGACTTTTTCTATAATTGCAGTATCCTTACTGAGATGGAAATTTGAATGAGGAAAAATAGTCCATTCCCAGTGGAGATAAATTTAAGATCCTGTCATGCATCAGTGGTGGCCTTTCTAAGCTGGGTTACTGGTAAGTGCAGAAGAGATCATTACTCTGCTTCAGCCATTCTTTTCAGATTAAAACAATGGCATTCACATCGATAGGAAAAGACATTCAGTTGTTTGAACAGCTGTTTCTGTTCACTCCTGGAGAAAAGGAGTCATATCAGGTGCAGTCATGCTTACTGGCTATGTTAGTATAACAGTCCCTGGCTATGGCCATCATAGCATCTTCACAATGCAGACTTCCTTGTAAAGACACTTAACTGATTTCATTCAGATGCTGTTCAAAGCTGCAGCAGTTAATAGTCATCTCATTCAGCGTGAATTATTTGGTATTCAGCTATACTCAAATGCATCTGCTTTAATGGACACACAATCATTTATTTATACTCCATGTCTAAATAATGCTTGACCTTCCCAAATCTTGTTGCAGCTTGTCAGAAGCTTCTTCCATGGGTGTAGTCCATTTCAGCAATTAGCACACTAAAATTTGCTGGTGGGTGAATTTATTATGACTGAAGCCTAGTCAGGCTGACTTCTAAGTTTGTGTCCAACTCAGGATTGTGCTTGAATCAGGATGTGCAGTTTTGCTCAGACATGTGAAGCTACTGGTACTGTTCCTGCATAAGTGCCTCTTTGAAAAGGGCCTTCATCACCTATAAGGGTGAGCAGTTATTGAGTTGGGAAAAAAAAATAAACAAATCCTCTGATATGGAAATTTGTTTTACATTCCCTACTTGAAGTCTAATACTCAACTAATTCAACCTATACTGTGTGCAAATGTTCTAATTTCTGTTAAATAATGTCCTAAATTCTCATAGAATGGAAGTCTATAAAGCATATGCCACTGAAAAAGAGAAATAATTATAAATAGTAATATTTTACATGAGAGTGATTACATTAAGCATGAAATATGTGTAATTCTTGCTATTTCCGATTTTTGCTACAAATGAAATCAGGCTGATTGTAAAGGATGTTACTAAATTCTCTGTAGGTTAAAAAGGAAGTCAGAACTTTTGAGGGATGTAGAGTGTTATCGCTGTCAGAGTATTGGAGGGAAGGGGGTCTAAAGAGATGAGAGATGCTTTCCAATATATATGGAGCTCAGGCACAAATACTTGGTAAGAAACAATTCCTTCTAATTAGAAAAGTAATTTTAAGCAGAAAAAGATGTAAAAGCTTAAGGTCTGTTCTTGTCAGAGAGAGATGTTTCTGAGAAGAATTAGGGCAATAGAGGATTATTGTTTTGTTAAGCCCTTGATTGAGATCTCAGACTTTCATCAGTTCTGTAACAATACAAGCAGGAGATCTAAGGCTCAAACACATCTTCAGAAAAGAGATTTTGGAGAAAGAAAATAAAAATAACCCCAGACTAGGATTTAGCTTTTGGTTATTTATAACTCTCTGTTGAAAGCTAAGGAGTTTTTTTTCCCATGATCACCCCCATTGTTGTTAAAAATGGATGGGAAGAAATGTTTGCTTATGATTTCTAAAATAAAATAAAATTCTTCGTTATTTGAAAAATTCCAGACCAGAATATGAAAGATCTTTCCTTTAGAGAAAAATTTTGGAGTTGTCATTTGAAGGCTGCCCTGAGTATAATCAAGATTAGAGCCTTTAATGAAGGCAGAGCTCACTTATCTGATCTGATCCTAGCATAATAGTCTAGCATGTGATATTATTCTATATAAGTTACATAACGGTTAATGTTTACGTGCACAATTTTCCTTCAGCAGCACTTTTAACCTGTTCAGATCTTTGAGAAATGCAAGCAGATTTGAAGGGGAAAAAGTTATGCGCTAACAAAAGGAAAAAACAAAAGAAAAATAAAACCTGACTTGGTTAAGATGAAAGCAAAACAGAAAACTAATAAAGAAGATCAGAGAACCTAGAAATAACTGTTGACAGGCTTGTGCACTGGCTGTTTAAAATCACATGCTATTAAGCATTAGCTTTCTGATGAAGTGTTTGCACACAGGATTGCCTGTCCCTAGTAAATGCTAAAGATTACCCTCAACTCATTTGTGTTTGTATGTTTTCTGTGAGTATGTCTGGTTACATCCTACCATTTATCAGCCACCATGTATGGAGGTCACAAGTCCCCTGCCTCATTAAAGGGCAGTGAGCCAATTGAAGAAAAACCTCTGTTCTCCCTTGGGGCATCTGAACATATGGTGCAGGAGTAGTACGGTTAATTTTTAAAACAGTCGGATCTGGGAAGAGGCTAAGCAGTAAGTATACAAAAAGTGGGTAATATAGCAGGATACACAGAGAGCTAATTTCTGTCAGATTGTTTTCCTGTTTTGTTAGTAGAATTGGTAGACTAGATTTTCAAGCTTCTCAGGGTTTCTTAAGAACTGAGAAGTAAGGACAGACTACTGTATCATGACATGGCCTCATACTAATGTCAGTAAAATAGTAGAATGGATAGCAGCATTTTTTGATTGGCTTAGTGCTACAAATTCAAACTTCCCACGAGGAAGAGGCCGAAAGAGAATATTTAAATAGTACTTCTGAAAATGAATTTCTTCTGTGTCAGAGAAGCTAATTACTTTTTTATTATATTCTTAATTAACAAGCGGTTTCAGAAAACTCCTCCTACCATACTTGCACAACAAAACCCACCACCAACAACAAAAAACCCACATCCATCAAGGAAGTGCTTCTGCTGCTGCAGAAGAGAGGTGGGGAGGGGGAATAAGACCTTGGGGTAGAATAAATGGAATGAATTTTTTTCTCCATTTTCACCAGCTGTTCAGAGTGCTGGGAAGGAAGGAGTGTCACATATAGTTACTTCCTTCTTTTCACTACA
Organism: Bambusicola thoracicus; assembly: GCA_002909625.1. Lineage (NCBI taxonomy): Eukaryota > Metazoa > Chordata > Aves > Galliformes > Phasianidae > Bambusicola > Bambusicola thoracicus. Next base: position 10,240 of record PPHD01019591.1, read on the forward strand.
CAACAAGAAGCAGAGTGCCTGATTTTGTTGTCCAGCTCCAGAAACAGATGTGTTCTCAACTTCTATGCACGGGGGTATGAGTGCATACACAGATGTGGCTGTATGTGTACGTACTTTGCTTATTTCCACACACTTATAACTGACTGAGTAAACCTACCTAAAACTTTGTCAGTTGCCTGCAGCCTGCACTAATACAGAGCCAGAGTTATGTTTTGTCACCAGAATAAGGGTGGTATTAATGCTATCTAGATCAAATCCCTGAGAAGAAGCAAGGCAGCTGGGGTTTTTGAGCCTGGCATCACTGAACTGCACTGATGGAGTTGTGTACTGCAGTAGGGAAGACACCTGGAAGCCATTTCCTGCTTGTGAACTGATCTCCCTCCCCCTTCCTCTCTAAGATAAGTATATGCAATGTGGCTTTTGGCCACAGTGAATTTTTTTGATTTCTAATGTCAGGAAGGCTTGCTTTAAAGGCACAAATCCAGCTCTTTCCTTAAATATAACACTTCAAAAGACTATTTTTTTCTTCTGATGTTTTTTTTCAAGTCTCTTTTGAATTCAAATTTTTTCAACTCCGAAAAAGTCTTCACAGTTTCATCTTGGAACTGGCAAATGAACCTTAACAGAATAAGACAGCTTCGGTACTGACCTGAGCTTTCACACAATCAATGCTAGAGCCACTGATTTTTTAGCCATACTTTTCTAACAGATAACAGGTTAAGACTTTTCCCCTGTCCTCCCTCTTCCTTAAGTGCTTGAAGTTTCCTTGGCTGAGCAAAGTGAGTACATATTTTGCTCATGAGAATGTCTTTGAGCAGTATCTCTTCTGATAGGTTTCTCTTGTGCATTGTTATTCTTGCCAGGAGACTTCTCCTAACTTTTTTTCCTTTGGAAGTATTTCATTTGGCAAAACGGTCTTCCTATTTCAGCTGTTGGGTAAGGTCTTGGCCCCCATGAAATTACCAGAAACCACCGAATTGAAAGATGCCAACATTTTTACCTTTTATCTTTAAAAACACTTTAGAATAGCGGCATGCTGTGCCTTGTCAGCTTGTAAATGCTGAACCTTTTTTATTTGATATCTTCTGTTGAACTGCCTGTCTTAGAAAAAATAAAGCAGAGGGGGAGGAGTTTTGCCTTTCCGACACAAGTTTATAAGCAACCACCAAATCATTAATTTGTCCTTTTTCTAAAAGTAGTCCCTTTTCTTAACTGAAGTCTAGAAATTCTTAAAAACAAATAGTAAAGAGAGAGACAAATAGTAGGAAGACAGCAAAAACGTTTGGGTTTTTTTCAAGATCTTATACAAAATTTCACCCTTAAGTGTTCAAGATTTTTAAATCACATTTTTTCTAAAGAAGTGTTTTAATGTGCAATTTGTCAGTATCATTACATTATCATACTATTGCAGTAGTTATTTTAATAATTGCTTTTCATCCCTTCATTAGTGACCCATACTTGCTAAGTCTGAATCCAGGCCTAACCTTTAAGTCTTTCTGAGGAAAATATGACTTCATAGAGAATTCATGCTCTCACTCCATAGAGGTATAAATGATAATGTAAAGCTTAAATCATCAGGGCACACTAAAAGATGGCACTTGCCTAAGAATCCAAACATGACACTACAGCCATCACAGCAGAAGCCTCACTAGCTCGGGCCCTGTCTCACAGTAACAGCAAGAAAACAGAGAGGGCTCCAGAATGGCAGTAAGAGTTAATCAAAAGTCCAGATTTAAGTAAAGTTTGCAGAGGCAAAGCAGGTGTGATGCAAGAGCAGAAAGTCAGTCTGTGGTTCAGGGTCAGCCCCATCATCACGAAGCAGGTCCACAGTGACAAGATGGAGCTGAGGAGAAGCTGGGAAGTCAGAAGAGGTCAGGGTCAGATCAGAAGGGTCTATGATAAAGCCCGGGTATAGGCATAGCTAAACACAGGCACACATATAACATAGCTCAGGAAGGGACTGAAAGCCCAGGTCTAAGTGTAAATGAAGCCCCTGAGGCCACAGGCAGGAAGTTGTGGGGTGTAAGCCCCAGATGAAGCTGGTCAGGACCGTTATGGCCTATTAGTGCGCTCAGAGACCTGACATAATTTGGTGGAATATCCAGTCTCATATTTTCACGGATAAGCAGAAAAAGGGGAGAATTATGACTGTGGTTTGACCTGTGCTGCATTTTCTGACCTCTGAGTGTCTGAATTCTCAACTATGACATTACAGTAATGGTATGTCTGCCCAAAGTTTATATAAACACAAAGTGTGTTAAACAACTGATGATGTGATACTTTTGTTCCCACTGAATTCTAGACCATCTGTATACTAAAGAATTTCTAGACAGTTTCTTTACTAAGTAGTTACAGATACTCCTAGAGTATTCTTCTGTATATACATTGATATTTATATTTTATTCCTTTTTTCATTGCAATTAAGCATGAACTCCAAGGCTTGGTTTGTACTTTAAAATGCCTTTGTTCATTTTAAACATTCAAAAATCTCTATTTACGTGCTGTTCAAATTATGAAAAATAATGCACTTTTTTTTTCTCCAAAGTCTTAGAGTTGATATAGGGAAGTTTCAGGTCACTTGAATTCTGAGGAACAGTTTGGCCCATGCTTATTGATAAGAGATGTTTTGTTTTTCATCTTTTCCAAGCTGTAGTAATTTATATTGTTATCTCAAGTTCTGGAACACAGAGTAGTATGTCAGCAGCACTGCAACATAAAATTAAAACAGACACTGAAGTTCCCGGAATAACTCCTATTTGCTGTGTAAAGTGTCCAGCTAATGAACTGTATTCCCTTACTTTATAACTAAAAAAAAATGGATGATTCTTCTGCTGGCAGAGAGAATATTCAAAATACTATCCATATACACCAAGTTCTCACTGAGTAAATATGGGCAGAAAGGATCCATTTCAGCCCCTCACAGAAAGGGGTTTGATCCCAGAAAATTGATTCACTATTGACTGAAGCACAGTCATTTTCTTCCCTAATTCTGGCTGTTGCCAGTCTGACACTTTGTTTTGATTTTAATAACCTGGTGTGAATTAAAATATCGGATGCATAGCAGCACCTTTTTAGAATAAGGAGTATCCAGTGCCAGTAAGTATATCCAGGAGAAACATCACTGATCCATGGCTTTCTTCTCAACCTGTACAATAAGTATATGATGTAAAACAATTAACCACCTAGCTTATGATTAAAAAGTACGTATAAAATATGAACTCACAAAAAAATGACAGATCAGAGAAGCTATGGGAGATCATTAGGAAAAGTGAAAAGATTCAGTGTGGCCACTTGAATAATATCACTTTACTCCTCGTTTCTTAATCATAATGCTGACAGCCTTGGAAAAACTGGACATGTCCTGAGAAAAGAATTATAAGAAAAGGTTTAGATTAGATGTTGGGAGGAAGCTCTTTACAGAGAGTGGTGAGGTGCTGGAACAGGCTGTCCAGAGAGGCTGTGGATGCCGCACCCCTGGAGGTGCTCAAGAACAGGTTGGATGGAGCCCTGGGCAGCCTGGACTACTACCAGATCTGGAGGTTGGTGGGGGGTTGGAACTTGATGATCCTTGGGGTCCCTTCCAACATGGGCCATTCTATGATTCTATGCCTCTAAAAGGAACAAAAAAGCTACAAAGAAGGATTCCTAGCCAACATTAAATCAAATGAAAACTGTGGGCACAGACACAAGCAAACTGCAGCTCACATCCAGTGGAAAACTGAGGTCTTATGGAATGCAAGGGTTAATGAAAGGATTATAACAACAACTCCAGGCACTCCAGTG